>JAAAKG020149468.1:0-31773 GCA_010014905.2 Druon quercuslanigerum
ATACGCGAGATAAAAAAAAATCATTAGTCAAGATGTTTCTAATAGTATTTGATACTAAATTTTTTGTTTATTACAAAAAAATAAGAATATTTTTCTTGTTTTCCACTGCCCTGGTTCTTCTCAATTTGATTGGTAAGTGCAGAATGGATAATATTTTTGAAATTATTTCATTTGTACTATGTATCATAAAATTACCCAGTTTTAAACTTGATTCACAAATTTAATAAAAAAGCCTTTTTTAAAATAATTTGTTACATTATCGATTCTTTTTACATCTGGCCAAAAATTCTCTCAAAACATATTTGAATTAAAAAAAAAATGTTTTGAATATAATTTCTATTCCTTGTGTAGAAATTCTATTAATTAGAATTGTTTGAAATTTGACTAAGTTATCCCACACTATTTTTAAATTTGGGCCAGTCAAGGAAAGTTATTGGTAGAGAAAATTGAAGAATTTTGGAAAAAATCTTGTAAAAGTTAGAAAACGTCCGTAAGAAGCACTTGAAATAAGTGTCGAGGATAATAAATTGGTAATTTTTTTACTTTAATTTGAATTTATTTCATCCTGTGTATAAAATATTGTCTTAAAAATGTTACAGAATTAAAATTCTTTTATTTGAATATCCATGATAAGATAAAATTAGAAATTGGTCAGAGAAAATTTAGGGAATTTGTAAATGATAAAAATTTTCTTTAGGATTCATAATTGTAGTTAAAAGTTCATCTCATTGGTTTCACATCCTCTTTATTAAATAATAATTTTTTAAATTAAAAATTGAAATTTAAAATTTAACCTTTAAATTCAAGGTGATTCGTTTTATCAAAAAAATTTATCATTGGGGCAATAAGGTAAGGTGAAAAAATAAGTGTGAGAATGATTCTTGTTTTTTTTATTTTGAACCTTGACTTGGAAAGACCTTATTTTAGTCGAGGTAACTTTGCCTATTTTCAAGTCCATAATATTTTTTATTTTTTTATTTTTTATTTAATTTATTTACATTATTATTTTATTTATTTTATATTATTTACTTTTAAATTTCTACAGACCAGCTTTCAATAAATTCAGAAAAATATATCTTCTATTACAAATTCATTAATTCTATTAAAATGTCTTCTTTTTTGTTTAGAATATCTATTATTACATTATTCTTTAAGAATTTATCGTTTTTGTATACAATTAATTTATTTAGTTGAACGATAAGTCACTTTATTTAGAAAATTATTGTTTTTGGTTAGAAATTCTTTTTTTTTATTTGTTAACTACTCGGTTGAAAATTAAATTGTTTTTATAAAAATTCGTTTTTTTAATTAAAAAGTAATTTCTCACTTGAAATTTTTTTTTAATTTACTTTCTGTAGTTAAAAAATTAGTCTTCATTGGTAGATAGCTATTATTTTTAGTTGAAGTTTTCGCTGTTTAATAAAAAATGAAACTGTTTTGTTCAAAATTTATATTAAAATGTAAATGTATATTTTTGGTTTAAATTCAATTTTTTCACAAGAACCTTGTCTTTACACTTGGAAGTTCAACAATTTGAATGCTTTTTTTTTTCTTGGCCGAAAAATCTTAATTTCTTGAATATTCCCCTACTTTGTTAGAAACTTAAGCTTCTGGATTAAAAGTTTAATTAAAGATTAAAATTTTTATAATTTTTTTTTGTTTAAAGATTCATTACAATAATTGCAAATTTATTTCCTTGGTTGAAAATTAAATTATTTTGTAAAAATTCATCGTTTTGATAGAAAATTAATATTTGTGAGTTAAAAGTTTTATTTTTCTCTGGCTGAGAATTAAAATAATTTCTGCAAATTTATGTGTTTTGTTGAAAATTTGCCTTTCTTAGGAGAAAATTTTATACCTTGATTTTTTTAAGCCCATGCATTTTTACTCAACAAAAATTAAATTTCAATCCAAATAAATTATTGTTCTTTAACAAAAAATGAGAATCTTTAATTAAAAATTATCAATTTTAAAAAAATGGAAAAGTTACATTGGCAGTTAAAAAATTATTTTAAAACGAAAAAAAGCCTTTTCTACCAAACCGTTAAATTTTAAGCAAAAGATATTAGCCTTTATTAAAAAATAAGTTCTTAACAGTTTATTTTAAGTTTGGCCCAAGTAATTGAATTTTTAATTAAAAAGATTAATTTTTAACACAATTTCAACAAAAGAGATTGATTTTTAACTAAAAATGTAAATCTTCAACAACAACAAAATTACTTCTTAACAAACTGATTATACCTAATCTTTTAACCAAAATAGTTAAATAATACAGCAAAGATACTCAAAAAAAGAGGAATGTTCATAAAGAAATAAATTTTTGCTAAAAGAGATTTTATTTTTAATTAAATAAATAAATTATTTTAAAAAATGTTTACATTTTTTGTTAAAAATATTTCAGTTGACTTTTCACGATCCAAATTTGAATTTGTAAACAATGAATAAGTTTCTATGAAAAAATTGAATTATCAATCCAAAAAGACGATTTTTTCACGAAAAGAGTTGACTTTTTTAAAAATCAGTCGAATTCTCTATCAAATAGTTGCATATTTCTTCAAAGAGAATAAAATTTTTCTTAAAACAGATGACTTTCTATTTAATTTTTTTAAAATCGTTGTATTTTTATGCAAATTAGGTTTCAGCTGACTTTTCAAGATCAATTTATCAATTTTTTTAACAAGAAATATTGCAATTCTCTTTATAAGAACAAAACATTAAATTTAAACAAACAGTAAATTTCCTACAAAATGCTTATTTTCAACAAAAAGTAGAATTTTTAAACAAAAAGTATCAATTTTTAACAAAATAGTTTAATTTTCAACCAAATCCGTGGTCAAAATTTGAATATTTTGACTTTAAAATCAGTGCGCAAAATTCCTAAATGTTCACAAAAAATTTTTATATATGTGCTTTTTCTTCCAAAACGGCGGACAAAATGCAAAAATGTCCCAAAAACTGTTTTTCCATCATCGTTGTTTTTCTCAAAAACTTTAGAGTTTAAAAAAAAGTTTGATTAATTAAAAATGTATCGAAATTAACCATAGAACACTATGAAATTTTTTCAGATTTTTTAGAAAAAATTTCTAATTTTTTAAAAAATCCAAAATTTGAAATTTTCAAAAAAATTTGTCAAAAAATCTGAAAAAATTCAAGAATATTCTTTAAATAATTCTAAGGCATCTTTATGTTTGAAAAATTTGTACCGTAGCCTACAGTTTTTAAAAATAATTGATCAAACTTCATGCGAATTTTTACCTAAAAACGCCTAAAAAGAATTCACATGTAGTTTGATAAATTATTTCCCAAAAAATATAGGCTCTGGCACAAATGTTCAAATAAAAAATAAAAATGTCTTAAAATTAGTCAAAGAATATTCTTGAATTTTTTCAGATTTTTTCGAAATTTTTTTTGCAAATATCAAATTTTTGATTTTTCGAATTCAATTTTTTCTTTCTAACAGTTTTATTGAGTTTAAAAAAGGATTTTTTTATTTTCAATTTTTTTTCTGAATTGGAAACGGGAATTCTATACTTCTAGAATTTTTATTGTGTTGAAAGGGAGGAAAATTTTATTTTCTATATTTTTATAAATTGTAAGCAGAATTATTTGTTTTTAAGAAATGTTTTTTTGAACTGAAAGAAGATAATTTTTTTATTTTTAGGATTTGCATTTTTAGTATTTTTATTCTATTTAAACTAAGAATGTTTATTAAAAATTTGTTTCTGAATTAGAAAAAGGGATTTTTTTTTAACACTTATATGGAGTTAGAAGGGAGGAACATTTTATTTTTTAAATTAGTACCTAAATTGGAAAAGGGGTAGTTTTTATTTAAAAAAATTTTTTCTAATTGGAAAAGAGGAAATTTTTCCCTGAATTAGAAGAAGTTCTTTTTTAATTTTATTATTTTTATCCAGTTGGAATGGATGACTTTTTTGTTATTTTTTTCTGAATTGAAAAAGGGGAATTCATTTTAACATTTTTATTGAGTTCGAAGTAAGGATTTTTTTTTAATTTTGTCCTGAATTGGAAAAGGGATTTCTTTTAACAAGAAAAGAGGAAATTTTTCCTCTTTTCCAATTCGAAAAATTTTTTTTTATTAAAACTGGCCCTTTTTTCAATTTAGATACTAATTTAAGAAATAAATACTAAAAATAAAAATCCTAAAAATAAAAAAATTATCCTCTTTCAATTCATAAAAAGATTGAAAATTCTAAAGTATGCCTTCCAAGAAAATAAAAATCTTAAAAACAAATAATTCTGCTTACAAATTATAAAAATATAGAAAATAAAATTTTCCTCCCTTCCAACACAATAATTCCCGTTTCCAATTCAGAACAAAAATTGAAAATAAAAAAAATCCTTTTTTAAACTCAATAAAACTGTTAGAAAAAAAATTGAATTCAAAACTCCTCCCAAATTCCTCCCTTCCATCTGATTAATCAAAAATTATATTTTTTTACATCCAGAAATAATTGTGAACAAAAATATCCTCCCTTCCAACTCAATTTAAATCATAAAACTAACGAACGGCCTCTTCCAATTCAGAAAAAAATTAAAAACCAAAATTTGCTGCTTTCCAACTCAATATGAATATTAAAAATAAAAAATTCTCCTTCTTCCAATTCATAAAAAATTGAAAAAAGTGTCCTCCTTTTCAACTCAATTAAAATGTTGTAAATAAATAATGTCCCTTTTCCAATTAGAAAAAAAATTTTTAAAAATTTCTTTACTTAAAAAAAAACTACTAGAAATAAAAAATGTATTATCTTTTAATAAAAAAAGTAAATAAAAACAATAAAAAATATAAATATTAAAAATAAAAAATTATCCTTCTTCCAATTCATAAAAAATTGAAAATAAAAATTCTTGCTATAAACAAAATAAAAAAAAAATCCCTTTTCTTTAATTCAGAAAAAAATTGAAAATAAAAATCTCCTCCGTTCTAATTCAATAAAAATGTCAAAAATAAAAAATTCCCCTATTCCAATAGAGAAAAAAAATTTTAAATAGAAATTTCCTCTCTTCCAACTCAATAAAAATATTAGAATAAATTCCCCTTTTCCAATTCAGAAAAAATAACAACAATTCCATCCCTTCCAACTGGATAAAAATAATAAAATTAAAAAAGACCTTCTTCTAATTCAGGGAAAAATTTCCTCTATCCAACACGACAAAAATTTAAAAAATAAAAAATGCCCCTTTCCAATTAAGATCCTAATTTTAAAAATAAAATGTTCCTCCCTTCTCACTCAATATAAGTGTTAAAAAAAAATTCCCCTTTTCTAATTCAGAAACAAATTTTTAATAAAAATTCTTACTTTAAACAAAATACAAATACTAAAAAATTTTTTTTGTAAAATACTTTTCAAGACAAAAAATACGATTTAAAAAAAAATTTCTAGAAAATAGTTGATTTTTATAACAAAACAAACATAAAAACATGAACTGTTAAATCAAAAAGAAAAATTTTAAGAAAAAATATTTCTCATCAAAAAATAATGACTAGAAAATCATTTAATTGCAAGCATCTAACAAAAAAATTGGTTAATAAACAAATTAATTGTTAAAATTTTATATTTGCGAATTTTCATTATTTCTATAATATTTTTTCTCGTCTTGTAAGTAATTTATCGCACAATATAACAACGATAGAAAAAGTTTGTATTTAATTAATAATTAACAATAATATAAACAAATGTTTGCTATAGGGGTATAAAAAAAATTTATTTAAATTATGTGCTTAACTAACTAAATGCTAACTTAAGGCTTTTTGAATACAAGAGATGCCTGAATAATAAGTGTCATAAATGTTATACACAAATTTAATTATAAATAAAAAATAAGGCCGGATAACATGTGTTTTTTCAGAGTCATTCAAATAAAAACTTCCTTACTTGCCTTAATTTTTTAGTACATCGATACCACAAAATAACTCAATAGTGAAAATTTAACAAAAAAAATTGTTGATGCACAAACTATTTGTTAAAAGTTGATTTTCTCACATTTTTATGATTTTTATGTTATTCTTTCTGACCATGTGACTAATTTATCTCATAATGTTACTACCATGAGGAAATTTCGTATTAGAATAATTATTAACAATAATATGAACAAATTACAGTAATAAATTAAGTTGAACTAAATCTGCATACAAACTACAAATTTCTTTATATAATTTGTTCATATTATTTTTAATAATAATTAAAATATTAACTGTCTACATCATAGTAACGTTATGAGATGAATTAGAGTATCCTTGCATTAAAAAATTAAGGCAACTACGGAAGTATTTTTCTGAATTGAAACTAAAAAAACCTTCTTCATGGATTTTTTATTTGTTATAAAATTTGTTTATAACAATTATGAAATATATTGTTTATTCATCTCCTGCATTCAAAGTGCCTCAAGTTAGCTAATTACAATTATATATTGAAAAAACGGATTTTTTCTTAAAAGCAAAACCAAAATGCACGTTTGTTAATAAAATTTATTTATATTATTGTTAATTGTTATTAAAATACAAACTATTTCCATCGTTGTGATTTAATGTGATGTCTTACTTTGAAAAAGAGAAAAAATAACATGAAACAAATTAAAATTTGCGAAAATTAAATTAAAAAAATTAATTTGTTTATTAGAAAGTAATATAGCATTATCAAACTGAGCTAATTAGGACATTTTTTACTCTATTTTTATACAAAAATACACCCTTTTTGGTTACAAACTCAACTGTTTTTTATACTTGTCTTTTTGGGTCAAAAATTAAACTATTTTCGTAGAAAATTATTATTTAAAAATTTCAGTTTAAAATTAATATTTTAATACTAATAAGTTAGGTTTTGTTTAAAATTCGTCTTTTGGTCTTGAGAAGTTAATTGAAATATTTTTGGATAAAAATGCAACAATTTTTTTTGAAAATTAGTCCTTTCGATTTGTAAATTATACTCTTTTTAAAATTTTTTTTTTTTTTTCAATTCAAAATTCACCTGCTATAGAAGAAATTGCGTCTTTTTTGGATAATAATGCAACAGATTATTTCAAAATTCAACAAATTTACTTTTTATTTCAAATAAATATTTTTTGGTCCTAAAAAGAGAACGAAAATCCTTTCTGGATCAAAATTCCACTTTTCTTAAAAAATGTTTTTTTTTAACTGAAATTCATCTGTTTTAGGAGAAAATTAATTTTTCTTGGATAAAAAGGCATCTGTTTGGCTGAAAATTCCACTTTTTTGTTAAAAATTTAAATATTTCGTAGGAAATTTACTTTTTTTTTAAATTTAATATTTTGTTATTATGAAGAGAAATGAAATATTTTATGGATGATAATTCGAATAAAAACAATTTTGTTTTTTCATTTAAAATTCATCCGTTTTAGCATAAATTTCATCTTCGTTGGATAAAAATGAAACCATTTTGTAGATAATCCAAAACATTTGTTGAAAAGTCATTTTTTTGGTTAAAAATTCTTTTTTTTAAATTCAAAATTCAATTTTTTTAGCAGAAACTTATTTCTAAAAAAATTCATACATTTATCTTGAAAAGTCAACTGGAATCTATTTAGGATAAAAATAGAAATATTTTAAAAATCCAATTTCAATAGAAATTCATCTGTTTTAAGAGAAATATCATAGTTTTTATTTAAAAATGCAACTATTTGGTGGATAATTAAACACATTTGTTAAAAAATAAACCATTTTGGTAAAAGATTTGTCTTTTTTGATAGAAAATTCATTTTTTCCATAGATACTTATTTATTGTTTAACTGAAATCTTTTTTAACCAAAAATTGAACTGTTTTTAGGAGAAAGTTCTTTTTTTATGAAAATTCCTCTTTTTGTTTAAAATTGATTCTTCTTTACTTCAGTATTTAAATATTTTATTTGAAATATTGGGTTGAATCAGTTTATTAAGAAACAATTTTGTTTTTTTCAAGATTCATATTTTTAGTTGAAAATTAATCTCTTTGGTTAAAAGTTAAATTATTTTGTTAAAAATTAATTTTTTAACTGAAAATTCAACTACTTGGGTCAAAATTAAACTAGACTGTTGAAAAATTTTGTTATAAAAGACTTATGTCTTTTGGTGAAAATGTCACTGTTTGGTGGAAAAGGGTTTTTTTGCTTAGAATTACGTTTTTAACTTAGAATTAAACTTTTTTATTTTTTTAAGATTTACACTTTTTAATTAAAAATTTTCCTTTTTTGGTAAAAAAATAAAGAATTTTATTGGATTGAAAAAATAGTTTTTTTAGTTCTCGCAAAAGTTCAACTATTTTCTAGTAAATTAATTTTCTGTTTTTAAATTTTTATAATATATGTATATTTTTTTAAATGTAACAATGTACTTTTTCCCTATTATGTATCAGTGTTGTTTGTTCTTACAGAATTGAGCTCACAAGGCGGAGGACAGAGTAAAAATGATTATCAGCGCCTGCATTCTTCAGTCGAATCTGTTCAGGGTAAAGTTTTATATTCAATTAACTCGTTACATTAACGTTCTCCATGAACAAAAGTAACGGGTTATAGAAACTGTAATGAAAGAAAAAAAAAAGTTCTCTAAAAGTTACTTTGTATTTAACTTCGCCTCTTTATTCTTGAAATTTAATTTAATAATATAAAATAATAACTAAATCCTCGAACTATACCCATAGTTCCATTGAAGGATTGAAGTAAATTATTCCTTTATAAAAAAATTAATCTTTTTTAGTTGACAATTTAACTTTTTGGTTTAGAATTTCAAATTCCTTATCTGCCTCTTAATCTCCTAGTCATTCAACTTCTCTTTATCTACCTCCCTTGTTCTTCCAATCGACTCATCTCTCTTCGGAGTGTCTGACCCCTGAATTGAATTTTTTTTTAATTCCCTCTATTTGTCACTCCCTATCTTCTTACCTATCCCGACCGTACGTTTCCTGAACGTATTAATTTTTGTTTCACACGTCCCGTTCTGTCCTAACATTTCTTAACTCCTCTCTCAGCTTTTTTCTATTTCCTGCTCTTTCTTTTTACACAATATCCTAAATTGCTTCCTCATTTCTACGTACTCCTCCCATTTCGCATTTCCTTTCTTTAACTTCATGTGTTTCCTTTTCACCTTTCTCTTTATCATTTTACATTCCCTATCCCACCACGGCTTCACCATTCCTTTTTTCTTCTTTCTAAATACTAAATACTACTTTCTTAATCCTCACATATCTCTTCCACCGACTTCTACTTAAAGCTTACGTTTCGCAACTGCTCCTGATACTTCTCTATTGCTTCTCCCATAAATGACACCCTCTCCCCTAACAACCCTTTTTCCCCACCCTGCCTTCCGCCAACCTATTCCTTTATCCACAAACTTAATAGCTGATAGTCCGATTCCACACTCCCTTATAATGCGAATTCCTCTATCTTATCCCACTATTGCATAATCATTATCACATACGCTATCACAGATACTTCCATCTTACTCACATACGTGTATTCTCCCTCTTTTTCCCCTGTTACCATACCATTCGCTACAGCCGATCCTCTCTCCTTCATAAAATCTCTTCGAATCTTCCCTTCTTTATTTATTAACTTATCCTTCCATTTCCTTCCAATGCTCTTCCCTTTCTGGTACAGGCCCCATTCTCTCAATTCTCGCAATACAATCCTCCCCCCCAGTTCCACCATACCCCCGTTCCTCTCTGCTAGTACGTCCTCTACCCTTTCTTTAACCATTTCCATCCCATCCTTATGGTACACAGTTCAAAAAAATTGTATGTTACCTCTCCTATCTTTATAGCCCTCATTTACACGCACTGTTCCTCTCCCTCTCCATGGTCTTCTTTCTCTAATCCATCCCTAACCCCTGTTATAATTCCTCCACTCGCCGTTCCTTTCCTCTTTACTCTGTCCATCTCCTGTAGCCTGCAACTACACCCCCTTGGCAACTTTGGCTCTATATTATCCCATTCCTTTCTCTCTACCCACGGCTTTATTAATCCCATTACATCAAATTCCTGGATATACCTCTAGAAATCCTCATCTTTCTTCTTCACCCCTGCTGCGTCCCAGTACAGCACCTTTAACACTCCTTCGCTCTGCTTTACTCCCACCCCTCTACTTCTTACGAAACAAATTAAGCTGCACTTCCTTGAAAACACCCTTCTCCTCATCCCATACCTACATTTTCTCCTCTATTTTTATTTTCCGATACTCTACCTTTGCCGCTGCCCCTTCACTCCTCTTTTTTCTAGCCCTAAGTTTTAGCATTCTCTGCACATCCTTTTCCTTCCTCGTCAAGTCTTGATCGATGAAAACCTTCTTGTCCTTTATCCTATTTTTGTTACGCATTACCCCCATTTTTTCTTTCCGGCACTCCAATTTCACAATCGGCACTTCATCCTGCTTTCTCCCCTCCATCCAAACTTTTCCTATCTTGACATTAACCCACCCTATTATCTAAAGCAGCGCTTTCAACCCCTCCCACCCCTCCCGCTCTTTAACTTTAATCCTCTTATTACAATATTATTCATCCGGTATGCCTTTTCTCTACTCTCTATCCTTAACTACATGGACCTTATCCTTCACCTATACGTTCTCTCCTCCTTTTCATTCCTACATCTCCCAAATACCTTGCTTCTAGCCCTCCCCGCTGTCAACTAATTCCCTTTCCGACCTGCCCTCCACCTTCTTAAGCGTTTGTTTCACCCTTTCTATCCATTCCCTAATCTCTTTTTACATCTGCTTTATTTTATCATCTTTTTTCTGCTTTACGGACACCACTTCTCTCTGCATCCTTCGACTTTATCCCTCAGCTCTTTAACCTTCTTTTCTTATGTCTCATCTCTTACTCTCAGGTTCTCCCTCATACTTTCTGTCTGCTCCATCGCCCCCTCATGATCTTCCTCAACCCTCTGAAATCGCCTATCAGCACCCTGAAAGTCTCCCTATCTGCCTGCCCCTCCATTTTTATATGTGGGGTGTGACCTACGTGTCCGTACGCTCTTTTTAAAACGACTTTCTCCCGACTATCCTTGCTGTCTCTTCTTCTCTTTAAGAGAACTTTCCCTTCATTCGCAGTAGACGCTCTCTCCCTTGCTGCCCAACTCCCGATCTTCCGTCGGTAACTGTGACCTATCCATGCAAAGCAGTTGGCTGTTCCTGCAGTCAATAGATGTCTCTCAAGGCCTTTCTTGCTTATCGCCCCAAATTTTGCTTTTTTCCATCACTTCCTTCCTCACATTCCCTCTAGACACCCTTTAGTCTCTTATTTCTATTTAAAAGTGAACTTTTTCTTTACTTCATCATAAATATATTTCAATCCTTGTCCCAATTCTGCTACACTAACGAGGTCCACTCTATAAAATCGTTTATTGGCATTCCAAGTGCCAAAATTAGTTTTTTCATTATTTGTCTATAATGTTCGGGACCAATTTTTGATTTTTCGTCCCACTTTGATAAATATAAACCTCATAACTAGGCCATTTACATATTTGAAAATTGCTTGCCGTGTTCTAGAGTACGATCGGTATTTCTCCAAATTAGTATTTAAAAGAAAATATTGTCACCATTCTAATTGTTGCGGACCAGAGACACCTTTCTTCGTCCCTTTTATTTAGCGTGCTAAATTTTCAAAATGATATCTTATTCCATGCAGACGTAACTTAGGAAAGAAAAGTAGCGATATAGCTTCTAGTTTTGTTTTCTTCGAAAATAAAAAGCACTTTTACCATTCCTTAATTGTTTCATTAATTGCAGAAAATAATATTTTTTTAAATTTTGAATAAGAGTTATTGAAACAGAGTTTCGATTACAATGGTTATTAGATAGAAACAATATATTTTAAAGGCCTAATACCAGTGTTTGATGTTAAAATACGACAGAGGTCTCTGCCTATTACATTGTCGATAAGTAGAGAAACTACTATATCGAAATCAATTTTTATAACGCGAAAATAATAAAGTGTGAGAAAAATAAGTTCCAAGAAATTTACTGCCGGCTAGGTTTGAACCAATAACCTCCTCATTACATGTGAGATGTGCTGACAATTGCTCCACCACAGCACCAACAGTGAAAATTTTAGAACTTGTATTTCCTAAATTTCGATCGAAATTATTCTTTATAGATTTTATTACTTTAAGGCCAGTTATTATTTTTGAATGTTTAACATAGTTATTGAAACATAATTTCGAAAAAGTATTTGACTACTTATCCTCTAAGTTTTGAGTGTCAAAATTAGGAGCTTTCTTCATGAATAAAAAAAACGACCAACAAAACCTTTCCTTATTTTTTAGTATACATCGGCGCAGACTGGCTGCAACTCATTTTCCAAAGGATTTTTAAATCCATTTTACTTTAAACCTTTAGGAACGCTTTTCGTATTATTTTCCATCGAGGTAACATCCAACGACGTAACTGTTGTTTCAGGTTGCGGCGTTAGCTGACAAGATGTCTGCACGCCGAGGCTTAAACCATAATACTCATTGCATGAGTGGAAACATAATTTTTTTACAACATGGGAAAAAGTCATTGTGATCGTAAAGTTATTTAATCAAATTATAAAAACACGCGGCTAAAAATCATTTGTGCCTTAACTAATAAAAAATAAAGTTTTGTCCCATGAGCAGATTTCTTGGAAATCAAATCAAGAATGCAACGACCAAATTTGGACAATTGATATAGTGCGCTTTAGACTCTCTAAATTGAGGTTAAATCCCAGGTTAAATTGTTTTTAATGAAACTTTAACGTCCTCACTTTCACTTCGAGTTTAAACACTTGGAAGAAAGAGGGCAATAAAGCCCACCTGACGGCAGCTGTGATGGAAGGTTTTCCCAACACCCACCAGACCCAGGCTATCGTCGACTCCTTCTCTCTCTCTCTCTTCCAAGGGAAGGAAAACCCGGCAGTGACGGCCAACTCTGTTGTTTTTGCCTCTTTTAAATATCTTTCTTTTTTTTGAGTTAAAGTTTTTGAAAAGATTTCTAATTTTAATTCATATTTTTTTGTTATTTTTTAATTATGATTACCGTCTCACATTTAGTTTCATTTTATATTTTCTTTTGCTTTGTATTTTCAATAATATATTATTACTGTACCTTGAAATTTTATCGCTTTACTTATTGCGTTTTAATTTAAGCTGTACGAATTTTTAGTTTATATTTTTTTTTGATTATCACCTCGCCTTTTTCACGCTTAAATTCATGCTGTAAGATTCTAATTATTGTCGTCCCACTGTATTTATTATTTTGCGTTTAATTTATGCCGTCAAATGTTAATTCATTTTATTAATGTAATTATCGCCTTACCGTCTACGCTATATTTTACTCTTTACATTTGCCAATTATCACCTTACGTTTCGCGCAGCACAGTTTTAATTATTATTTTTCCAGCGTAATCATTATTCTGCGTTTGATTCATGCCGCAAAATTTTGATTACGAAATATTTTATTATCACTCCACATTTTCTTTGAAAATCCATGTATTTTTTTTATTTTCTTTTTTTTTAATCCGATAATGTGCATTTTTAAATCAAGCTTATATACTTTTCTTTCCGATTGCGTATCCGATTTATGTATTTTCAAATTTACAATGTTCTTATTATTATTCTTCGAGCATTTATTATTCTCCAATGAAACCTTATACTGTTTCTGTCTAAATCTAAAATTGTCACATTCCGAAATTCTTTTTAGCGACCTTTACAGAAACTTACCGTTTCCATACGCTTCGAACTTTTCACGCACGAACAAACTCCACCGATTGAAAAGGGAAGCTGTGGTGGTCGCAACGCCCCTCAACGGCCCCGCACCAATCGCTGGCCAGCAGCCTCGCGCCGAGCTCCCCATAAAAGACGGTGCGTTCAAGCGAACAAACGCACTGTCGTTCCGACCAGTCAGCAGGACTAAACCACCTCCTGACGAGTCTCTCTGTAAGTATTTTTTTCTTGAGCCTGAGTAAACTTGTAAAATTCAAATTAATTCCAGTTTATTTAAAACTCCTTTTCTCCTAACAGTAGCGGTACACTCTCCGTCAAACCGCAGATTCTTCCTTCTCTCTCTCTCCTTGGCAACAAGGGCCTCGTAAACACGAACACCAAAACCATCGCGGAAGCTACGGTTCACTTGGAACCGGCCTTCCAACAACACACGCTGAGGGCCCCGGTTCTCACAGAAACGACCCTCCTCACCATCACGGAAGCTAAGGTTCCCTTGGAACCAGCCTTCCAACAACACACACTGAGGGCCCCGTATCTCACAGAACCGACCCTCCTCACCATCACGGAAGCTACGGTTCCCTTGGAACCAACCATCCAACACCAACACTGAGGGTCACGGTTCTAACTGAACCGGCCGTCCTCACTATCACGGGAGCCACGGTTCCATTGGAACCGGCCTTCCATTACCAACACTGAGGGCCTCGTTTCTCACTGAACCGGCTGTCTTCACCATCACGGAAGCCACGGTTCCATTGGAACCGGCCTTCCAACACCAACACTGAGGGCCCCGTTTCTCACTGAACCGGCCGTCCTCACCATCACGGAAGCCACGGTTCCATTGGAACCAGCCTTCGAACACCAACTCTGAGGGCCACGGTTCTCACAGAACCGGCCCTCCTCATCTCCATAGAATCTACGGTTCCCTAGGAACCGGCATTTACACACACACTCCATCACCGAGGCCGCCTCACACAAACCAAACCATTTCACACAACCATTGATCAAGTCGAAACCCCGGCTTGTATCAATTTGGCGCCCAACGTGGGGCATCATCATTAAGCAAGACCACCGCTACACCCATACAGCACGATCAAGTCGGGACAACAAAACTCAACACCCCGGCTTGTATCAATTTGGCGCTTAACGTGGGACCAACACAACATCGTAACCATGTTCTTACTAAAATCTGAAAATAAATTCCCTTCCCTATTTTTCCCCCCAAAAGAAAAGAAGAAAAACTTCTCCCTTTGCATAAAAACAAAAGAAATATATAAAAAAGAGCAAAGAAAAATGATAAGGCAACCAACCAAATCCGCATCATTTTCTCTTTTTTATATAAAAAAATAAAATTAACATTAATAAATACTAATATTAACATTGTTAATAAATAAAATCACCAACGTTTCGGCACTCATACAGCAACCTTTTCAAGGCAAGAAAATAAAATTTCAAGACGAAAAAAATACGACGAAAGAGTTCAAACATAAATTGTAATGAAAAAAAAAACATAAACATTTTATAGAAAAACTGGCTCTGCTTGATTTGAAATATGGATGTTTAAATGACGTATGCCAAGGATTAAACAAAAATATTCATCCGTGCAGCCTTAAAATTCGGACGCAATTGCCAATCTGATAAAGGGCCTTTAAGCGTTAATAGATTTTGGACTGTGAAATTTGTTTTCTCTTGATCGGCGATTATTTAAAATTCTAAATAGTTTAAATTACCAGCCTCAAAAAATGCCATTGATTAAAATTTTTTCTTACAAAATTAGTTGCAGGTCCATATGTTGCAGAAGAGAGTATTGAAATAAAACTGGAAGATGGATATTGTTACGCTGGAAAGATCATTTATCCCAGATCGAACTTATATCAAGAAGAAGACGCCATACCCACCTGGCTGCATATTGACGAAGCTCATCCCAAAGAATTTTATGCTTTTATATTATTAGCTAGCGGGATGCACATGCATGCGACTCTCTCCAAGAATACAAATGTAGGTCCTATTGTAACCGAGGCTAATAAAATAGTCGCTCGTACATGTATAGCAAGAAACAAATATTATTTAGCTGAATCTTTTGAAGATTATACTGTCAAAGAGTATATCCATGGTCGTTCTGACAGGAGATTGGAACGAACTGATTATCCAGACAAAGACTACATGTATATTAATGTTCCAGTGGGTACGACCAGTGCTGTCTATAGGTCTCCTTTAACACATGTTCGTGAACGACTCAAAATGTTTTTGTAGACCACTATTCCGGCAGCATTACGTTTATTCCTAAATTTTGTAGCGAGGGTTTAATTTAACCATCTTGAAATGTAGATGTGCAATAAAAAAAAAAAAAAATTTGATACGACTATCTACATTTTTATTTTGTTGTTAATGATAGAAAAATCAAAAAGGTTTTTAAATGACTTTGATACATTAGAAATGGTCGCAATTTCCCAATAAGTTATGTCTTCATTTTAATTCTTTAGAATTGAAAAAAAACGGAAACCTAACAAAGAAATCCGTGAAGAAAATTTGGAAAGGTTCTGGTCGGGGCCAGATCTGGCCCCAGCTGGGAATCTCAGTCAGGGCCGGCTTCGAAATGAATTGAGTAATCTGATCAGGGCCACACTGGGATATCCATAAGGGAAGCCTGATTTCGCGCGGACCTGACCCCTTATTATTTTTATTTCTAAATATATTATTCAAATATTATTTATTTCATAAAAAGTCAACAATTTATTAAAAATATTAAAAATTATTATTTAAATACTTGAAAACGATTATTATTAGTTTTATAGAGAGTTTGAAAAGTCTTTGTCGTCTTTTGCTTTAACTGTCCTTATCACGTGTTAAACAATAAACATAATTGAATAATAAAATATAAGCTTAGAAAAGATCATAACTTAGAAATTTAATTTAGATACGTATATTATTCACGAAGCGTTGTTCAGTCGAAGGTTCAATTTTTTGGTTGAAAATTGTTATATTTTGTATAAAATTCGTCTTTCTTGATAGAACAATAATCTTCTTGGTCGAAAATTGATCCTTTTGGTTAAAGATTTAACAATTTTCTTCAAAATTCAATAGTTTTTTTGTTTAAGGTAATTTTTATTTGAAAATTTAACTATTTAATTTTACCTAAAACTTTACCATGTACTTTTTACGAGTTACAAATTTAAGTACATGGTAGAAAATTGAAGTATTTTTTAAAAACTCTTTTTTCTTTAGTAGCAAATTAACTTTTTTTGATTGAAAATTTATCTTATTAGTTGAAAATGCAACTTTTTGGTTAAGAATTTTTGAATTTTTTTAAAATTTATCTTTTAAGCGTTCAACTATTCTTTTTGTTTAAAAATTTAACTTTAAGTTGAGAACTCTTGAATTTTATTTAAAAAATCATCTTTTTGAGTTGAAAATTCAACTTTTTTGTTAAAAAATTTTTAATTTAATTAAAATTGCGTCTTTTTAGTAGTAAATTACTCTTTTTATTTAATAACTCAACTTTAAGTTGGGAACTCTTGAATTTTATTAAAAAATCGTCTTTTTGGAAGTAAATTAATATTTTTAGGACAAAATTCAACTTTTAAGTTTGGAATTCTTGAATTTAATAAAAATTCTTTTTTTTTGTGGAGAATTAATTTTTTGTTCGTTTGCACATTAATCTGCTTTAGCTGAAATCTAAATTTTTTGGTTGAGAATTCTTAAATTTGATTAAAAATGCGTCTTTTTAACATTTAACTATTCTTTTTGTTTGGAAATTCAACTTTGGGTTAAAAACTCATGAATTTTATTTTAAAATTCAACTTTTTAGTTTGGAATCCTTAAATTTTGTTAAATATTCTCGTTTTTTTTGTAGAGAATTAATTTTTTGTTGGTTTAAACCTTAAATTTTTAAATTTTAAACTCGTAAATTTGATTAAAAAATCATCTTTTTTAGTTAAAAATTTAACTTTTTAGTTGAGAATTCTTGAAATTGATTTAAAATGCGTCTCTTCAGTAGTAAATTACTCTTTTTGATTGAAAATTCAACTTTTTTGGTTAAAACTTTAACTTTTCGTTTGAGATTTCTTGAATTTTATTAAAAATTTATCTTTTTAGCATTGTACTATTCTTTTTGTTTGAAAATTTAACTTTAAGTTAAGAACTCTTCAATTTTATTAAAAATCGTATTTTTAGCATTGAAATATTTTTTTGTTCAAAAATTTAACCTTAGGTTCATATCTATTGAATTTTATTAAAAAATCGTCTTTTTGGTAGTATATTAATATTTTTAGTTCAAAATTCAACTTTCTGGTTTTGAATGCTTGAATTTGGTTAAAAATGCTTGTTTTTTGGTAGAGAATTAATATTTTTTTGTTTAAACATTATCAGTTTTTAGCTGAACCCTTAAATTTTTTATTGAAAACTCTTGAATTAAATAAAGAATGCCTCTTTTTAGTAACAAATTACTCTGTACAATTTAAGGCTTCAGCCTGAGAAATGAGATTTTATTATTTAATAGGCTTAACTTATGGAATTTTACCCTGAAAATAGCCGTAGACTCGGAAATTAATTGATTGTAATTTTAGTTAAAAATTCTTTTAATAATTGTTTGGATGTCGTTGAGTCGCATTTCGAAGCCCACTTTTAACGTTTGGCCGACAAGATTTTGTGAGTTATCGAATAAAACAGTCATTAGCCTATACTCGCGAGCGGCGGCTTCTTAAGCCGTGTCTTTAAATATAATTTGATGCGTCAGACATCCTCACAAGAAGATTGATCAAAAAATTAAATTTGTCAGACATGCATCATTTCAGCTCTCTTTTATTCCTATGATGTTATAAAAATTATTAACATTTATAAATTTTATAAAATTTTAAAATTGATAATATTTCACAAATTTTCCAAAATTTTTACAATTTTGTAAGATTTGAAAAATATTTAACATTTTCTCGCGAGCGGCGGCTTCTTAAGTGGTAACGTCCTTCTTTGGTCAGCCGTGCCATTCAATATAATTTCATGTGTCAGACTTCCTGACAAGAAGATTGAATGAAAAATAAAACTTTTTTGTAAGACATGCATGATGTTAGCCCTTTTTCCTTCCTATGAAGTTATAAAAATTATTAACATTTCTAAATTTTATAAGATTTCAAATTTGATAAAATTTCCCAAATTTTGAAAAATTTTTGCAATTTTGTAAGATTTGCAAAATAATAAACATTTTTAATCTTATCTACATTGTTAATGTTTCAGAATTTTATGAACTGTTCAAAAATTCTACAATCTTTCAAATTTTTAAAATTTTCATAACTTCTAAAAAAGATTTAAGTGTTTAAATTATCGAAATTTCTAAAAATCTATAAAATGTTCGAAATGTTCAAAACTTTCAAATTTATAAATTTATTCAAATTTTTTAAATTATTTAAATTTCCATGATTATAAGAACTCATAAACGTTACAAAGGTTTTAAATTATAAGAATGTATAACATGATGCAAATTTTTTTAAATTTCGAAACGTTCCAAATTCAAAAAAGTTTCTAAAATCATAGAAATGTCTCAAATTTTCAGTGTTTCGAAAATTACCAAAATTTCTAAAATTTTTAAAGACGAAATAACTAAAAATGTTGAAAAGTTAAAAAATTATGAAAATTGGTAAGATGTTCAAAATTTTTAAAATTAACAAAATGCCTCAAAAATTTTAAATTAATAAAAAATAAGGAAATTTATAAAATATCTAAAAATTTTCAAATTTCCAAAAGTATTTTTTTTTATTAAAAATTTGTAATTTATCAAAATTGATTAAATATCTCAAATTTTCCATATTTCTAAAAGTATTTTTTTTAATTTATCAAAAATTTGTAATCTATAAAAATTTAGTGAATTTATAAAATTTATAAAATATTTTAAATTGTCAGAATTTCTAAAATGATAAAAAAAATTTTTAAGTTTTTAAAATTTGTAAATTACCAAATTTCGTAAAATGTTGAAATAAAAAAAATCACAATGTATCCAATTTTTTATTTCATATCTTCATTGTCAACCACTTTTATATTGGCTGCTGCACACAGATAATGTATAATATAATAATATAAAATGTGTGGTAAATCTAGTTCAACGGTCTTAATTTAATGTTACTTGTTATTATTAAAATAATTATATTTTTGAGTATTAGTCAATATAAATTTTTTTTAAATTTATGTTTTCGGACCACTTTATTCATTTTGTTCATTTTTTTAAAGCATCGCCCCTTATTTTGTTTCATTAAATAAATAAAAATTTTACTTTTTTTTATTTTAAAAATTATTAGATTTATGGCACAACCCTTAAAACATTCAATTATAATAAGATACTATGGCGTGATTTTCACCCTTCGTAATGCATCAAAAATTATAGTTTCTTTTTTCGAAACTTTCTAGTTCAATAAATATTGTATAAAAGTATATTTGCAATAAAATATTTGTAATACCCCAAATTTAATTTTGTATAAATTATCAAATTTTAAATGTCAAACGGGTAACAATGTTTATTTTATCTTCTTTATTGATAATGTGTGATAGAAATTTTGAAAATTTAAACATTTTTGAAAACTTTTAGAGATTTTATACATTTTAGAAATTTTAGAAAATATAACAAAGATTGACGTAAAACTAGGCTGCTTTTTCGCCTATTTTTTGGACCTCCCTAGCGACCTGATACAAAAATATAAAAATATGTTACAGGTATCAAATTACTCATCATTAAACACCAAAGTGAGCATCACTTTTCGTTTTTAAAACTTTTTAAAAATAAAACCTATTTAGGGGTTGAGAAGACCCCAAAAAAATAAAAAAATAGTCAGTACCACTAATGAACACTGAACAATGAAAAATTATTTGATAATGGTTTTTCCTATTTTTATATTTTTTTGTGGTATTTCGCTTTTCGTAAAAAGAACATTAAAAATAAAAATAAAAATTGTTCGTAAAACAACAAAGGCTGCGAAAAATAATAAATACACAAAAGTTGTTCACCAAATAAAAATATGCACAAATTTGTCACCAATCATTTTCTGATAAGATACGTAGCTTCTGCTTAATCGTAACAATATAACATTGAAAATAAAAAATTAAAATTGGAGAAAAACGGCAGAAGCAAGGGAAAAAATACATCAAGAAAAGTTCTTGTCCAAAAAATAAACTACGTATTTGCTGAGAGTAATTTTTTATTGTTTATTCTGAATATGTGAAAAAATAAAATTAAAAATTAAAAAACTGAAATATTGGTTAAGCGACACAAGGTATAACAAACACAAGTAGTGCAACCAAAACAGAGATACAAACTTATTATATTAATTTTTTTTTAAGTGAGTTCTTTTTTAATCGTAGTTTTAATTGGTATTCAGCCAGGTGGGTCCTCTTTCGGGATGATATGTAAGTTTTCCATGGTAGCAAAATCCATTCCTCAGCTTCATTTCAATACTGTTTTCATTCTGGTCTTAAGCTGGATCTAACCTGATGAGAAAAATAGCACATTATGCAACTAGAAAAATAAAAAAAGACTTTTTTAAATAGTGTATGTTTTCAATACGAGTCATAGGCAAGCATTAAAAAAAATTGATGATTTCAAACATTTTTCAAAATACAGTCATGGTTTCAGCCCATATTAGATTTCAAATAAAGGAAGCATGATTTGCGGTAATTTCAAGGGTATTTTATGATAAATTCCCCTAAATTTCCCAAATCTTTATTTTAAAGTGTCTATAAATTTCCGGAAATGTATCGACATTTTTGGTTGCTTATAGAAATTTAGCAGTTAAATACGGTAAATTACTATCAATTTTCAAAAATTAAGTTTTAAATATTTTTGTATATTCGCGGAAATATATGAAATTTTCGCTAAGTTATAGTTTGATTAAAAATTATATATAAGTTTCCTCACATTTCTGGAATATTTATGTTATTTTGATTAATTTTTCAGATAAATATTGTAAATTACCATAACTTACGCAAAATTTTAATTTAAATTTAAATTTATGGTAACTAACTATAAAATTGCCCAAGATTCCATTAAAAAATATCCATACATTTCCATAAGTATACGGAAATGTTTAATAATTTATGGTAATTTTACAAGTAAAAATGGTAATTTACAATAAATTACTGAAAACTTCAATTTTACATTTTTATACATTTCTGGAAATTTATGAAATTTTCGGTAATTATGGTACCTTAACATACATTTCCCACAATTCAACTAAAATTGTCTACAAATTTCCGAAAATGTATGGAATATTTGTGTTATCTTAAAGGTTAATTTTGCAGGTAAATATTGTAAATTACCATAAATTAAGCAAAATGAAATTTCAAAAATTTTTATAAATTTGCGGAAACTCATGCAATTTTTTTTAGTTATGGTAATTTTACACTTAATTTATGGTAACTTACAATAAATTCCCAAAAATTCCATTTAAAAATATATATGAATTTCCAGAAATGTATGGAAACTTTCAGTAATTTATGGTGATTTTACAAGTAAAGATATTAACTCACAATAAATTACGGAAAAACTTTAGTTTTATACATATATATAAATTTCTGGAAATTTATGAAATTTTCGGTAATTATGGTAACTTAATATACATAGCTAAAATTCAACTAAAAATTGTCTAAAAATGTCTGGAAATGTATAGGATATTTGTGTTATCTTTTAGGATAATTTTGTAGGTAAATATTGTAAATTACCATAAATTACGCAAAATTCAATTTCAAAAATTTTTATAAAGTTGCGGAATCTTCAGAAATTTTTTTAATTTATGGTAAAAATACAGGTAATTTATGGTAACTTACTATAAAATTGCCCAAAACTCCATTTAAAAATACGGGTATATTTCCACAAATGTATGGAAATTTTCAGCAATTTAAGGTAATTTCACAAGAAACAATGACATTTTACAATAAGTTGCTCAAAACACAGTTTTAATCCTTTTTATAAATTTCTTAATTTCTGATTTATGGTAACTAACTATAAATTGCCCCAAATTTGCCCAATTCAATTTCGTACATTTTTGTAAATTTCCGGAATCTTATGCAATTTTTTTAATTTATGGTAAAATTGCAGGTAAATTATGGTAACTAACTATAAAATTGCCTATTTATGGTAATTTATGGTAATTTTACGAGTAAAATAGGTAATTTACAATAAATTTCTGGAAACTTACGAAATCTTCGGTAACTATGGTAACTTACCACACCTTGCCCACAATTCAACTGAAAACTGTCTACAAATTTACGGAACTGTATGGAATATTTGTGTTACCTTTTAGGTTAATTTTGCAGGTAAATATTGTAAATAACCATAAATTACGTAAAATTCAATTTCAAAAAATTTTATAACTTTGCAGAAATTCATGTAATTTTTTTGATTTAGGGTAATACTACAGGTAATTTATGGTAACATACCATAAATTCCTCAAAACTCCATTCACAAATATGGGTATATTTTCAGAAATGTATGGAAATTTTTCGTAATTTATGGTAATTTCACTATTAAATATGGCAACTTACAATAAGTTGCTCAAAACACAATTTTAAAACTTTTTATAAAAGTCTGGAAATTTATGAAATTTTCGTTTATTATGGTAACTTATCATACATTGCCCAAAATTCAACTGAAAACTGTCTACAAATCTCTGGAAATGTATTGAATGTTTGTGTTATCTTTAAGGTTAATTTTGTAGGTAAATATTGTGAATTACCATAAAGTACGCAATATTCAATTTCAAACATTTTTATAAATTTGCGGAATTTAATGTAAGTTTTTTCATTTACCATAAAATTACAGGAAATTTATGTTAAATAATTACAAAATTTTCCAGTATTCGATTTAAAAATATCTATCAATTTCCAGAAATATGTGGAAATTTTTGGTCATTCATGGTAATTTTACTAGTAAAAATGGTAATTTACAATAAGTTTCTGGAAATTTATGATTTTTTGTGGTAACTTACCATACATTGCCCACAATTCAAATGAAAACTGTCTACAAATTTACGGAAATGTATGGAATATTTCTGTTATCTTTTGGGTTAACTTTGCAGTTAAATATTGTAAATTACCATAAATTACGCAATATTCAATTCCAAACATTTTTATAAATTTGCGGAAACTCATGCAACTTTTTTAATTTATGGTAATTTTACAGGTATTTTATAGCAACTTACCATGAATTCCGCGAAACTCTATTTAAAAACATGGGTATATTTCCAGAAATGTATGACAATTTTCAGTAATCTATGGTAATTTCAAAAGTAAATATGGCAATTTACAATAAGTTGCTCAAAACTCAGTTTTAATCCTTTTAATAAATTTCTGGAAATTTATGAAATTTGCGGTAATTATTGTAACTTATAATACATTTCCCAAAATTCAATTAAAAACTGTCTACAAATTTCCGGAAATTTATGGAATAATTCTGTTATCTTTTAGGTTAATTTTTCAGATAAACATTGTAAATTATCATAAATTACGCAATATTCAATTTCCAACATTTTTATAAATTTGCGGAATTTAATGCAATTTTTCATTTATCATAAAATTACAGGTAGTTTATGGTGACGAACTATAAAATTGCCCCAAATTCAATTTGAAAATATATATGAATTTCTAGAAATATCCAAAAAAATTTGGTCATTCACGGGAATTTTACAATTAAAAATGTCAATTTACAATAAATTTCTGGAAATTTCTGAAATTTTCGGTAAATATGGTAACTTAACATACCTTGCCCTAAATTTAATTAAAAACTGTCTACAAAATTCCGGAAATGTATGGAATATTTCTGTTATCTTTCAGGTTAATTTTGCACGTAAATATTGTAAATTACCATAAATTACGCAAAATTCAATTTTAAACATTTTTATAATTTTGCGAAATTTAATGCATTTTTTTTTATTTATCATGAAATTACAGGTAATTTATAGTATCTAACTATAAAATTTCCTAAAATTCCATTTAAAAATATATCTGTCAATTTCCAAAAATATATGAAAATTTTTTGTCATTTATGGTAATTTTACAAGTAAAAATGGTAACTTACAATGAATTACCCAAAAATTAAATTTTAAACATTTTTATAAATTTCTGGAAATTTCTGAAATTTTCGGTATTTATGGTAATTTAACATACATTTTCCACAATTCAACTGAAAACTTTCTATAAATTTCCGGAAATGTATGGAACAATTCTATTATCTTTTAGGTAAATATTGTGAATTATTATAAATTACGCAAAATTCAATTTCAAACATTTTTATAAATTTGCGGAATTTAATACAATTTTTTCCATTTATCATAAAATTACAGGTAATTTATGGTAACTAATTATAAAATTGCCCCAAATTCCATTTAAAAATATCTATAAATTTCCAGAAATTTCTGGAAATTTGTGATCATTCATGGTAATTTTACAAGTAAAAAAGGTAATTTACAATAAATTTCTAGAAGTTTATGAAATTTTCGGTTATTATGGTAACTTACCATACATTGCCCACAATTCAGCTGAAAACTGTCTACAAATTTCCGGAAATGTATGGAATATTTCTGTTATCGTTTAGGTTAATTTTTCAGGTAAATATTGTAAATTACCATAAATTACGCAAAATTCAACTTCAAACATTTTTATACATTTGCGGAATTTAATGGCTTTTTTTAATTTATGGTAAAATTGCAGGTAATTTTTTTAATTTATGGTAAATTTGCAGGTAATTTTTGGTAACTAACTATAAAATTGTCCAAAATTTCAGTTAAACATATCTATAAATATCCAGAAATATATGGAAATTTTTGGTCATTTATGGGAATTTTCCAAGTAAAAATGGTAATTTACAATAAATTACCCAAAACATAAATTTTAAACATTTTTATAAATTTTTGGAAATTTATGAAATTTTTGGTAATTATGGTAACTTACCATTTAATTTAATTTTTTACATTTATCATGATTACAGGTGATTTATGGTAACTAAGTATAAATTGCCCCAAATTTGCCCAATTCAATTTCGTACATTTTTGTAAATTTCCGGAATCTTATGCAATTTTTTTAATTTATAGTAAAATTGCAGGTAAATAATGGTAACTAACTATAAAATTGCCTATTTATGGTAATTTATGGTAATTTTACGAGTAAAAATGGTAATTCACAATAAATTTCTGGAAACTTACGAAATCTTCGGTAACTATGGTAACTTACCGTACATTGCCCACAATTCAACTGAAAACTATCTACAAATTTCCGGAAATGTATGGAATATTTCTGATATCTTCTAAGTTAAGTTTGCAGGTACATATCGTAAATTACCATAAATTACGCAAAATTCAATTTCAAACATTTTTATAAATTTGCGGAATCTTATGCAATTTTTTTAATTTATAGTAAAATTAAAGATAAATAATAGTAATTAACTATAAAACTGGCTGATATTTCATTTAAAAATATCTATCAATTTTCAGAAATGTATGGAAATTTTCCGTAATTTATGATCATTGCACAAGTAAATATGGTAACTTACAATAAATTGCTCAAAACTCAACTTTAAATCTTTTTATAAATTTTAGGAAATTTATGAAATTTTCGCTCATTTGCAGTAATATTACAGGTAAATTATAGTAACTTAAGATAAATTACCAAAAAATTCAATTTAAAATGCTTATACATTTCTGGAAATTTTGGGTAATTTACGGTAATTTGACCGAAAATTTGTATTATCTACAACTAAAATTTCCTAATAGTTTTACGATGAGTTGGCTGGTTATCGTAAAATGCGAGATTATAGATGTATAATTTTCATTATACACCTCTGACGTCAGTTTTCACTCCCTACGGAGTAAAAAGTACAGCCTTAGCCTCCCTTCATAGGAGTCTAAAAGGTCTTAGATATTAATTGTTTAAACAATTTATTATCTTTAATAATATTCCATTTAAATAAAGCAAGCAACATCCGGTTTTTTCTGAAATTTCTGGATTTTGTCTAACTTTCAATTAGTGTGAAGTCATAATTAACTTAGGCAAACAAAATTAATTGCTTAAGAAATGTATTATTGCTGATAATGTTCTTCTTGCTTAATGGTGGAATGTTGCGGGTTTTTCGTAAATTTTTAAAACTATTTGTCTATTTTTTATTAGAAGTGACTTAATAATTAATTATATTTCGCAGAAACAATTGTTTAAACAAATTATTGTTGTTTATCACAAAATAAAACGCCGAATTTACATCAAGATCCCCATTTATAGCTTTTCGTAGAAGTCTTTTTAATTAAAAAAAAGTTTGCTGAATAATTTAATTTTTTATTTTTCAATAGTTCATTACTTTTAATTTTTTGCTTGATTCGCTTTTCTAATGGCATCGTCATAATTTGATAGTTCTTAGCGTTTATATTTACAAAAATTCAAAAACTATAAGTTTCTTAATTAGGAATATTAAAAAAAAGTCTTTTCATATGATAGCAACAACCACTAAGACCAGCCGTTTTTTTAATTTATTTAAAAAAAATTATTTATTTTTAACGAGATACTTAAAAATAATAACTTACTCCATGGATCTTATTTCGAAGAGTCAGGATAGAAATGAGAAGAGCTAGATGTGGCTGGGTTCTGGTGCCTGTCTTGATTATCTTCTACAAGAACAAATAGAAAAAAACATACAAAATATTTTAGGGTTTTGTTTATTCCCCCCTCCATTGCTTTCTCATAGAGAAATGTTTAAAATTACTTAAATATTGAAATTTATTTTTTCACACCTTTCAATATAATTCGACTCTCTGTATGTGTGTATTAACCTAACAAAAATTATCAGTTCGTGGTTAAAAATCAAGTAGTTGAATATTCAGTTAATAATGATAAATTTTCAACAACAAAAAAAGAATCCAAAAATTGGATTTGCGTTAGTTGTATCAGAGTGGATTGGAATGAATTAGATTGGAGTGGATTGGAATGGAGTTACTGGACTGCAATAAACTAGATTTAAATGCATTGAAATGGATTAAATTGAATTGGAATTAATTACATTGGAATCGATTAGAGTCGATTAGGATGAATTAGAGTAGATTGGAACCAATTAGACTGAAATGGATTATAATGTGTTGTATTAGATTGGATTGAGATAGATTAAAATTAATTGAAATGGATTGTAGTGGATTGGATTAGAACGTATTGGATAAGAATGGATAAGATTGGAATAAATTGGAGGGAATTGGCATCGATTTAAATGGATTGGAATGAGTGTGTTTTGATTTGGCTAGATTGTAACGGGTTAGTTTGAATTGGAATCGATTGCATTAAAGTGGATTAAATTGGAGCGAATTGGATTTACTGAAATAGATTGGATTGAAATGCATTACAATATATTGGATTGAATTAGAGTGGATTTAGATGTATTGAAGTGAATTGCAGTGGACTGGAATGAACTAGATTCAAATGGATTGGAATGGATTAAATTGAATTGGAATGAATTACATTGGAATAGATTAGAGTCTATTAGGATAAATTAGAGTGGATTGGAACCAATTAGAGTGAATTGGATTATCATGTGTTGTATTAGATTGGATTGAGATAGATTAAAATTAATTGAAATGGATTGTAGTGGATTGGATTAGAACATATTGGATAAGAATGGATAAGATTGGAATAAATTGGAGGGAATTGGCATCGATTTAAATGGATTGGCATGAGTGTGTTTTGATTTGGCTAGATTGTAACGGGTTAGTTTGAATTAGAATCGATTGTATTGAAGTAGATTAAATTGGAACGAATTGGATTTACTGAAATAGATGGGATTGAAATGGATTACAATATATTGGATTGGATTAGAGTGGATTTAGATGAATTGGAGTGAATTGCAGTGGACTGGTATGAACTAGATTCAAATGGATTGGAATGGATTAAATTGAATTGGAATGAATTACATTGGAATTGATTAGAGTCTATTAGGATAAATTAGAGTGGATTGGAACCAATTAGACTGAATTGGATTATCATGTGTTGTATTAGATTGGATTGAGATAGATTAAAATTAATTGAAATAGATTGTAGTGGATTGGAGTAGAACGTATTGGATTAGAATGGATAAGATTGGAATAAATTGGAGCGATTCAAATAGATTGGAATGAGTTTGTTTCGACTGTAATAGATTTTAATAAGTTCGTTTGCACTAGAATCGATTGGATTGAACTGGAATCAGTTTATAGAATTAGTTGTATTTGAGTGGATTGGAATGAATTGCATTGGAATTAACTGATTAAAATGAATTGGAGTGGATTGAAATGGAATTATTTTGGATTAAAGTAGCTTTGAATTGAATGGATAGGATTGAAATGAGTTAACTTTGATTGAAATGAACTGGATTTACACAGATTAAAGTGAATTAAATTTGATTTGAATGGATTGAAATGTATTAAATTGGATAAGAGTAGAATCAGAAGAATTTGAGTAATACAATTATCACATAGGAAATTTATTTTATGTAATAACGATCACGGAGAACACACTGGGTTAAACTGACCCCACACTTTCTTAAATTGTGTACCATTTCGCAATTACTGGATCTAATATCTTTAAAAAATTCTCAAGTATACTTATGAGTCAATAGAAGTAATGTATATGAAATAAAACTATTATTAATGCCCTTAACAAGGTTAAAAAGAAATTCAAGAAAATAAAATTTTTCTCATTTTATAACAAAAATGGTATGAAGCTATCTTTAGTGCTGGGCGCCAATTTTTCAACATCGTACGTGTTCGCCTGCGCAGTAGCCAAGAGTAGGCCCAGGCGCACACGTTCGATTTTAGAATAATGGAGTCCCGCAGCACAGATACCATTATACCATTTTTTGGGTGAAATTCAAAAATTTTTTTTCGTTAATTTTTTTAAACTTGTTAAAGGTATAAACAATAGTTTAATTTCGTATAAATACTTTTTATCGGCTTTAAGGATACCAATCGATCCAGTAATTGCGAAATAGTGTAATAAAATAAAATATTGGGTGTTTACGACCCAGTG
This sequence comes from Druon quercuslanigerum, assembly GCA_010014905.2. NCBI lineage: Eukaryota > Metazoa > Arthropoda > Insecta > Hymenoptera > Cynipidae > Druon > Druon quercuslanigerum. The sequence goes on from JAAAKG020149468.1 coordinate 29,685, forward strand.
TGTATGCAGAGCATAAAATAAAATTTCCAAAGATGCAGTAAAGCTTGGTAAGCATATTATTGTGTCTCTAAATATAGTAAACAAAGACCAATAATAAATTTGAAATTTTTGTTTAATGTTTACTAGATTATAACTTGATTCTTTATCCAAAAAGGAACATTTTTTCCTTCACCATTTATTGTAGGATGAATGGAATTAAAAATATAATATATTGTCAAAAACTGTCTTTTTCCTCAAAATGTCCATAACTTGACAAAAAATTTACCTAAAATAACGTAATCGTGCTTATTTTAAAGCTCTTGAAATTTACTTTAAAATTTCCACCCATGTTTTAAGATACGTGTGTTTTCAGTTGCCATGCAAGCGTTCAAAGTCACGTCTAAAATTTTTCCAAATTTCACAACTTCAAGCATGCTTTATACAAGCTTTGTAGAAAACAGTTTAATTTTATGCAAATCGTTGAATATTAACATACAGGACTAATTTTCAACCTAAGAATCAAATTTTGAACCAAAAAGATTAAACTTTATCCAAAACCAGTTGCATTTATAATAAAATGATTTAATTTTTAGAAAACAGTTTATTTATAGAAAAAAGGTGAATTTGGAATCTAAATGCAAAATCAATTTTCAACTAAATAGTGGAATTTATATTTTTTTTAAAAAAGGCTTTAACTAACAAACAAAGTGAAGTGAAACAAAAAAAATTAGATTTAATAGTAAAGTTTTCAACTAAGAAGATTAATTTTCAACCAAAACAAAAAGATTAATTAAGCTGAAAAAAAAGAATTTCCTAAATAAGAAAGAGTAATTTTCAAACATAAAATATAAAAGTAAAAATTGATTTTAAATTTAAAAAATAACTTTTATCCAAAAAAGTTGCGAAATTAAATTCTTCTCAGAATATGTATTTTTTAAGTTAAAAATCGAAATTTTCTTCAAAGGTCTTCAAGAGCCAACGATTTCGATTTTTTTTTCTAAATACCAGCAATTTTTTCTAATTTCAAAAAATTATTATATACTTACGTCTCTGCCCCTCTTGACCTTGCTGCCCCGCATTGTGAGGTGGTTGTGGTGGTGCAAGGTTATCTGTAAAATATCATATAGGTATTTTAATTCAAATTTTTTTTTTTTTGATTTCCAAAAATTTGTTGTCTGAACTAAAAATAGTTTAGATTTTATTCCAAATTCAGATATTATTAACCGAGATACTAAATTTCGATAAGTTGAATATATTTTGGGAATTTCCTATAAGAAAATGTATTTTTAAGTTAAAATTCGAAAATTTTTTTACAGGTCTTCCATGGACACAGATTCTTAATTATTATTAAAAATTTTAAACTTGATGTGGCATTGATAATACGAGCTTACAAAAATTATTATACACTTACATTGTTGCATATAATTCGGACCTAAGAGGTTTGTTGCTCTAGTCCTCATTTGCGCTATTTCCGGACGCAGATCCTCTACAGATATACGTTGTGGAACTGTAGCTGTAAAATATAATATAGAGATTCTTATTCAAGATTTTTTTTTTTAAATTTCAAAATTTTACTTTTGATCAAAATCAAAAATAGCTTAAATTTAATCCCAAAGTCAGTTAATAATAACCCCGCATTATACCTCTAACTATTTTAAATTGAGGCGCAGATTTTTGTCTGTGAATTTGATTGAAATTATAAAAAAATGCAAACAATTTAATTAACCATTAATTATTAAATTAATTATTATTGTCCGCAATTTTATATTTCAAAAAATTTTAGTTTCAGGAATAGAAATCTTTATGGGAATTTAACCAGTCATTTATTTTATACTTCGGTCAATTTATAATTTGCTAATTTATATTTTCGGAAATCTTTTTTCGGTAATTTGCGATTTTGCTATTCACTTTTTTCTTATTTTGCATTAGTTCCAGATATTTGAACACATTTAATTATATTGATGAGGAATATGCTGAATAAAAAAATTCTTTTTCATTACAATTAAATAACAAACTCTTGAATGTTATATTTTTCATCTTTGGTAACACTAAAATTATTCGAAAATTATTTTTTGAAGTGTTAAATCCATGTTTTAATTATATTCTGTGA
>JAAAKG020149469.1:0-10044 GCA_010014905.2 Druon quercuslanigerum
AATTGTCCTACTATTTTAAAACATTTATCGTGTCGAAAAACCATCTTCATTTCTCCTCTCGTGTACTCTTAAGTTTTATAAACGATATATAAGAGTCTGAGAACCTTACAATATATATTTTAAGTTTGTTTCAAATTAAATTCTTCCATGACCTTTAAAAAAATGTTTTTAAGCACACATATAATACAGGGTGTCCCAGACTTAAGTGCCGGGACTTAGATGCCTGTATAAAAATTAAAAAAATAAATCGAAAATTCTTTTTACAAAAATTAGATAAAGGTTTAGTTTTTGAGTTATAAAATATTTAGGCTTATTTAAGCTTAAATCTGACACGTGAGTCTGGGACACCCTGTATGACAAAATTTGTTCTGAAAACATTATTTTCATTACAATTTAAAAAATAATACAAGAAAAAACTATTTATGTCGCTTAAAAATGCCTTTAATGTTTATTTTTATTTAATTTGTTTTTGAAATAAAGAAATAATATAAAAATTTTAATTGTTATGGCCACATATCATCCAAAAAATAAAAGCAAGCGGCTTCAAAGCAGAAATATACTTCTAAGACAAATAACGCCTAATGTCGATTATTTGTTAATTAAATTTCAATTAATTTTTTTTAATTTTTATACAGTTATGTAAGTTTTGACACTTGAGTCAGGGACACCCTGTATAGCAAAATTTGTTCTGAAAAAATTATTTTCAATATCATTTAAAAAATAATACAAGAAAAAACTATTTGTGTCGCTTAAAAATTCCTAAAATGTTTATTTTTTAATAATTTGTTTATAAAATAAAGAAACAAAATAAAATTTTTAATTGTAATGGCCACATATCATCCAAACGATAAAAGCAAGCGGCATCAAAGCAGAAATATACTTATAAGACGAAAAACCCCTAATGTCGATTATTTGTTAATTATATTTCCTGATAAAAATTAACTATGCTAGTTAATAGTTTTTTATCTTTTCTCTGCCATTTTACCTTAAATCCAAAGGAAGAGAAGTAATAGAAAAGTTTTTTCTATAAGAAAGGAAATGAAATTAGGAAAAACGTACATTTGTTTGCTGTTTGCATTAACATCAAAATTTTCTGAAAAATTTAGTTCCAAATTTTGCAAAATAAAGTTAAAAATAAATCGAAAGTCGGTTTTTAATTACCTTCTAAATGTCATTTTGAATCTTGTTTTCCGATTTCACTCCACTGCGGTGCGCCACACGAGTTAGCACCTTTTCATTTAGTCTCTTGAGATGGAAAATTGACATCTGGACACAACGTTTTAAAAGGAATTAATTACATGGACTTTATTTTGTGAAAAGAGAATTGCTTTTTGTGCAATAAATAACAAGGTAATTCGTCGAATGTAATCATATTATTCTATTTTTTGGATTTTGCCGAATTCGGGTGATATTCTGAAAAATTGCACCCGATCCCACCGAAATCACGGTAAAATTTCAGCCATAACCACGTCTTACGACCATAAGATACGTGGTTACAGTCTGTGACGCAATCAATACGACGATCCGGTAAAATTTGCATGCACCCTGAGGACACAGAGCGACCCAATTACGACCGCCTTCTGCATTTTCCCCGCAAGTTTTTTAGCATATTGTTTACACACAGGGATGCTTTTCAGCCTATTAAACAGTGAAAGCTTAGCACCTGCAAGAGCGCAGATGATAAGGACAATTAATTTAACAGAATATTCCGGCTACAATCATCGCGACTCTCTTACAAGGTCTCTATACCTCTCTTTCTTTTCATTTTCCTTGGCTATGTTTTTGTCAGCTGGTGCCGAAAATTCGATAACGAACATGGTTCGCTTCTCAAAGTCAAGGAGAAGTATGTCAAGCTTTGAGTGTACAACAGAAATAATTGTCGAGATTATAAAGTTCCAGTATTTGCGGCACTTCTCTTTCTCGACAATTAACTCTATTTCCCTAGGAGCGTTTAGCGGAGCGATGTTAAGGTTAATGCCGTAAGAGTGACAGAGATGGTAATAAAGCACTCTTATTGACACATTGTGCATTTGGATGTAGGTGGTTCCCGCATGAGTTGGAAAACTAGATAGTATGTGTCCTAGATGCTCGGGCACGGTGTAGCTAAATAATTTTATATGAAAAGTTCGAGGACCCCAAAGTTACGAGTGAGAAGTTGTTGTAAATGGTGCCTATAATCAATTTTTAATGAACGTAAAACGATCTTCAGAGCCGTTTTTTTATTCGTAAAAAATGCATTAAAATTGCTATGTGCAATAACTTAAACGCTAAATAAGCTGATACAACCATATAACACGAGCTTGAAAAAGTATTTAAGCAAGTTAAAGTACTTAAAAATTAATATTAAAACGGTAATGTTAATGCTTATTCTTCTTAAGTACTTATCGATTGTGTAATTATTCACTTAATCGATCGTTAATAATAATCTTTAAACACTTAAATTATGAATAAAATGATCTTACAATTCACTATAGGTTTGTTTACAAAAACTAAATGCATGTTTCTGTGTTTAAATGAAATGACTGCAATGGTATGTATATTTACTTGCCTACGCATAACTATATACATTCTTTTATTTCATAATATAAAACGTAAATAATCTTTCAAACTATTTTAATAACAATCTGTATTCCAATATTTTTGAGTTGTATATATTGTTATTTATAATATTGTCAGTTTGTATCGTAACATCGAAGTGTGAGCATCAAAATTAAATTATGCCTCGTACTTTTAGTTAGTGGATAAAAAATGAAACCAGTACCTCAAATCAAAGTGCAAGCGATGTCGCACAGTGATTGTAGTTTAAAATTGTGCTTGTTGTGTGAAGAGAGAAAAAGTTCTTTTTGAAATAACAGATACACTTGAAAAATTAATGAATAAGCATGACACTAATGACAGCAACGATGAACGACTGCTGAAAGCATTATGTGCAAATTGCAAAAAAAAGATTTATACAAATAAAAATTCTGATGATAATTCTGTTGTGATGCCTGCTGATTCTTCTAAGCTTAAGCTAGCTAATAATACTCGATCAAGTTGTGGAAAGTCGTGTTCTTGTGAATTACGTATTATAGTGAAAGATCAAAGTAAATATAACTTTTCAAGAATCTCTGCTACAATCATTAAAAAAAATCAAAGAAAAAGAAATCTGCAAATAACATATGTGGAAAATGTTTATCAATTATCGCAAAAGGTAAACCTCATAATTGTACAAAAAATGACTTGATACAAAACTGGAATTCATCATTAGGTAAGAAAGAGAAAGAACACTTGGTTTGTAATGTAATTACAGAAAATCTACCGATCAGACGCGTCAAAATAATGATTCGATTTCGTTATCAAGAGAACAAGGAAGACCAATGGCTGTGAGTGTTCCACTAAACAAAAAAGAAGATGAATTCTGGTTTGTAAAATAACAAAACCTTAGGAATCGCTAAATCACTTCGAAGTGCAACGAAAAAAAGAAAAATATTTGAACTTAATCAAAAAGACAAAATCAAAGCTTTAAATCATTTACTTGACTCTAATATTGATGTAAAAATATTCAAAAACTAAACGATGTTGTTACGCAATCTCATGAAGTAGATGAAGCGTACATCAAAATTAGGGCAGATGGCAGGAGAGGTTTTTCAAAAATAACCTTATCTATTTTCTCCTTGGACAATGAGTTGGTGCTTCCCAGCAAAGATTTCAAAGATTTTGGTGTAATTCATTTTTGTAAGACTAACTAGATATACATTTATTTGTTTAAGGTTTAAACCCCATAAAAGGACGATCCATGCGAGGATACATGACTTAAAAATATTGTCAATGTTATAAAACATTGTGTTGCTCGGCTAATAACAATATAAAAAAATACAATCAAAATGTTATACGAGATTACCTCCCATTACTAGAGAGCGCAACATTAGTACAATAATGATAAAATAAACTACTTTCTTGACCATCGTAGCCTGTCCCGATGCAAGCAGATCTACCCACACATCTCTGGGTTTTATATTTAACAAATTTGCAGCAAGGAATTTATTCCTTAATTCTGCGTAAGCAGGACAGACTATTAAGATGTGAAAGGCATCTTCTAGTAGTTGCATATTACAACATAAGCACACAATATTCGGGTTAAAAACATACTTTGTTGAATTGTAGATTATTCTATAAGGATATCAACTAAAAACTTTAATCTGAGCGTCTATACGTAGTATTGGTAAAGGGAGTCTCAGATTCAAATACAATTGGTTCCCATACTCTAATGATAAATGCAGATAGATCTGCAGACAGCCAGACGCTATAATTCTTTCTGTATCTGTTTTTCTTAGTGATCTTTCGTAGGAATAGAGGATACGGTCCTTGTTCTGTCGAAGGCTTTCCAGGTCCAGGCGCTCCCACAGGCCCTTTAAGCCACATTCGGCAGGAAACTGCTTCACTTGAAGAGCCCAGTTGTCTTAGGGGCAAGATGATGGGATCGATGCTAATTTTTTAAATCATTGGAATCAAATCTTAGGCAATCTCTGATTCGGCATAGCGAGAATTTTCTCTAATAAAAAAAAAAGCTGCCTTAAAAATTAAATAAGATAATGGTACCTTTCCTATCTTAGTTCTTACAGCTTATCTGGGAGCGCATGTTGGCAGCCCCAGGACTTTTTTATAAAGCTTTAATTGGGCCTTCTCCAATACGAGACAGTATCGCAGACCCCATAATTTCGAGCTTTATAGTAATCTGCTAAGTTTCATACTACGGAAACGTGTGTCTTTCGTATACCACGAGTCAGATTCAGAGGCTGATAAAATTGAGAAAACTGCCACCATCGCTAAATTACAAGAGTTTAGGGCTAGTCTGCTGCCATTGCAAACAGTCTTGAATTGGCAAAAGGATAATACCCAGATATTTAAAGCTATTCACAATTTCAATAATCTTTCGTGCGTATTTGAAATCGGGATAGATTCTTCGTCGTCCTTTTTGGAAAATAATAATTTTCGTTTTTTCCTCATTTACAGCAAGACTGTTTTTAGTACAATATGCATATAAAAATCTAAGTATTCGTTGTAAGCCGGTTGGAGAGTCTGCCAGAATCACTAAATCATCTGCATATGCCTAGGATATCCTAGTAGGATATGCCTAATAATATGTCTAGGATATCCTGGAAGATAAATGGTCTCACCTACATACAATGATTCTAATTTTCATGAAATGTACACAGTAATACATTATTGTTTTTATGGATGGAAGCTTCTAATGTGTCCCCTAAGGGTTTACATTTTTCTTGCATCTTCTTCCCTATGCCTTAACACACCTCTCACACACTTACTTGGTGGTAGGAGGGGGACCTACAGTTTAAGGTGGGTTTCGAAATACCAAAAGCAACAGCCTTAAATAAACAACTACCTTGCTAGGCTAGTGTTCAACGCATGGGCCACCGAGGCTCTTCCAGAGTGCGAGGCGGGAATCGAATCCGCAAGCCGACAGGGTGGGTCCAAAGCCTGTGCTTTAGCCGCCACGACCATTGTCCCACTCATTCTTATTTTTTTGATCATGCTTGATTTATGAAAAAGAATTGACGCAATGTGTGCAGGTGGAGTTGGAAGCCCTGCGCAGCATTGCTATTGCTACTGATTTATCATAAGATCTATTGAATTTAAGGTTGACTCTTAACTAAATATCATGACAAAATTTTCTTATAATTCGGTGTCCTAATAATAAGAAAAATTAATTTATACATTTTTTTTAAACTTATTTTCTTTCAAGTCTTCTGACAATAAGTTCCTGAATCTTTACAGTTGGCAACGCTGAAACGGTGTTGATTACAAGGGATTTGCTTCAAAATTGAATACACGTGCGTTCGGATTGCAGCGAGTTTAAATATCACAGAATAATACATTAGATTTAGTACTTTTTGATAAATTTCTGTGAGGTTTAAATATCTGACGACATACAAAACATCTAATTAAAACTTGTGGAATGGAACATAATGGATTTGATCGCGATTATATAAAATAAATATTGATATGGAACTATATCATTTGCTTATGAGAGAAACCCCTATACTTTCGTTAACATGAAATTAAGGCAAATTCTACTTAATTATTGCAAATATTAGTTCGTGTTAAAGAAAAGGCAATTACATTGCGAGATTCCTTTTCAAGATAACTATGTAGTACTGCTATTTTACGTACTGTGTCACGACGATCTTCAGACAAAAAGTTAACTCAGCCAGCCATCCAAGTGTCTCTCACGTTTCCCAACTCCACAAGCATTTTCCGTGCGTGATTCGTTACATCCGTTGTGTGAAATTATTTTTTATTAAGCACGAAATGGAAAAATATTTTTAAAGAGAAAATATAGGTCCGGATACCACATGCATTTATGAAGTGATGACGTCGATCACCTTTATAAGGAAATGAAACTTCTTAAGGCCCTTTATTAGCACGTCTAATTGCGACCGAATTTTGAGGTCGCACGGTTGAATATTTTGGTCTAATTTTGGGCATTCCTCATCTTAATAACCATATCTCAAGTCAAGCAGGGCTGGTTTTTCGATAAAATGATATTTTGTGCAATAATCAAAAACGTAGAAAACAATAGAGAAAAATAGCAGTGACACTCAGTGATAGCTGTAAATGCATATCCTCAGCGAGCCTTCTCACCCTCGTCAAACTCGAGTCAGCAGACTCCCCACAGGGTGATGAATGACACGGAACGAATGAAGCCGGGCAGTCTTATGAGATTTACGCCGGTTAGAAAAACTGATATTATGCAATCATTGATTAATTCAATTTAAATTGAGAAAATTAATTAATTTATATAATTATAAGAAATTGACAAAAATATTCATAAAAATCGGGTTATATTTGCAGTAATAATGTGAATATTTACATTATGTGCATTTAAGCCACAGTTTTCTAACAAATTTAGACTAAAGACGGTATTTTTTAGAATTTTTTCAAATAAAAAATCCCTAATCAATAAGTAGAGTATTTCCATGTATTTTGCGCGTAGGTACGACTTATAATAATAATCTATAGCTTATTATTATAAATTATTTTCTGTAGAAAGTTTAGTACTTTGTAAGAAAAAATAGGCCACGCACAGAGGAGGTGCTTGATTGAGGCTCTCTAATACTTTTGATTCTGTTCATCAGTAATTTTTAGTTTAAATTATTGTAATTTTTAAAAAAAATGTTATACCCATATTAAAGAATAAAAAATTATAAACAGTTTTTTTTTATTTCTTACAATTTTTATCTACTAGAATATTAATAAAAATTGTAGATATATTGTTACGAGAATAAACTTATTTTCAAACGAATTAAGCAGCTAAATTCTCAATAAATTATTTATATGAAAAACACTCGAAAATATTAAAAGTGATTAATAATGGAATTTCGGAAATAAATTAAATACAAAACAGTGCGTAGGTGTAATGAAAATTACATTTTCAATTTCTAATAAGTACTGTATTATTTTCCTTGACTCAAACATTATTCTTACACAAACAACTCACTCATTATTTAACTTTTCGATGATCAAAATTACAAAATAAAGCCACAATCAAGCACCACCTCTGTGCGTGGCCTATTCGGCCCTGCTTCAACGAAGGAGGTGATCAGCAGACCGGCCGAGAACCGTGATCGTCGACTAAAACTCAACTCAGATACGATTGAACAATTTTAATCGTATCTCGGGAACCGATGAAGATTTTTCAAGTTTCTTTGGCTTAAATTAAAGATAAGATTTCAGGGATTTTTGCAATAATTTTCCTAGGTCATGCTAAAAGTTGAAGTCATGGTACAAAATTTTAGACAATCTAGAATTTTTTTAACTGATCACGTGCTGTATTCTCTTTAGCAGTTAAAAAAATCTGTTTAACATTACTAGACGTGGAATTTCATAGCCTTTCCAACTGTTTTAAAAAAAATGCCTTGTCATCTTTTTGCGCTAAGTTATCATGGTTCAAAGCTAGCAGTGATTTTTAATAGTGCCTGCGTCAATCGATCTCATAATTTCCGACGGTAGTGATAATAATGTAATAATAAAACAAAAATAATAATAATAAAATAATGACGCCGTTAATGGGTCACGTATTAAAAATCTCGGTACAGAAAGGGTATAATAAAAGTTGGTATTTTCTCTAATATCTATCTCTCTAATATCTAATATCTATCTATATGCGTTAAGTTGTGAAGCTAAATGTAGTGACTGTTGCTTGTACAATTGTAACCTAGATGTATCAGATTTAGATGCGTTCACACAGAAGTGCCGCCTCTAGCTGATTCATCTATTAAAAAATATTCTGGTACCATTAAGCAGTAGCCCGACTTCTGTTCTAAGTCTAATTTAGATCCAAACGAAGTTAGAGAAGAAGGTCAAGCGTTAAAGTGACTGACAAAGAGTCTGAATGCGGGTGTACTCTATAAAACACTAAATAACTGTCTTGTAGTCTTGGTACTTCTAATTAAAAGTGGAATAGCTCAGTTCTTTGATTACGCGTTTCTTTAAAAGAGTTACAAGGATACGTGTTATATTTCTCCTGTTCTACAGACTGCGAAATCTTTATTTCTCTTAAAGAGCCTTTCGTTTTCTCAATATACTTATCTGATAGTACTGTTAGATCTAGAAACAGAAAACAGGATGTAGACCTTAGAAGCAGTTAAGCTACAAAGTTTAAAAGAAATGTCGAACGCTTATGTTAATTCCTAGAATTTCAGAGAAGCCATCTATCGTAAAAACTTTTGCAATATAATTCCGGGCTTTCTTGGCCAAGTGCGGCTAACTATAAAACCCATACAATAAGACATACAGTTGCATCTGAAGTACTATAATACGAGTTGCTATTAATATGATTGAAACCACTGCAGGTTGTCATAATAAAAAGTACTTTCAAAAGACAAGGAGAGGAGAGAGTAGGGAAAGAGAGGCGATAATGTGGTTGCTGATGAGAGGATGGGCGGTAATTGGAACTTAGAGAAGATTCGGGAGAGAGAAGAGCAAAAATCAGTTTGAGGGAGGGAGGATTGAATCCTACAATAAGGTACATAGAGATGCGCAGAATCCTAATATGATACATTAAGTTGCACATTAGAGTTATTTAATGCACAGGAAGGCGCAATAGAGTCACTTGATATACAGGACTGGGCAGTAGAGTCGTTGGATGTGCAAGACTGCGCAGTAGATTTATGTGAAACACATGACTGCGCCTTATAACCCTGTAACGTTTAAGAATACGCAGTAGAGTAATGTATAATGTGTAGGCCTGCGCTGTAGAGGCGTTTAATTATCAGGGATGCGCAGTAGAATCCTGTGATTCGCAGGGTTGCATATTAAAACCTTGTATAGTTAAGAGATACGCAGTAGATTACTGCGGTGAGCAGTGACACGCAGTAGAGTTCTGTGATTCGCAGGGCTGCGAATTAGAACCCTGTATTATTTGGATATGCGCATTAGATTACTGTGACGCGGAGGGTAAAGAATTATAAGCCTTTAATGTTTAAGGCTGCGCAGTATAGATGTATAATGCGTAAACATGCGCAGTAGATTTTTGGGATGTGCAGGAATGCGCGGTAAAGTCCTGTGATTATAAAGGCTGCGCATTAGAACCTCGTGATGTTTAGGCGTGGACAGTAGAGTACTGTACTATGCAGGGCTGCGCATTAGAATCCTGTAAAATTTAGACATGCGCACGAGAGCTCTGTCATTCGCAGAGCCATGTATTAGAAACCTGTAATATTTAGGGCTGCGCAGTAGAGTACTGTGTCACGCGGGCCTGCGATTTATAACCCTGTATGTTTATGACTGCGCAGTAGATTACTGTGATTAACAGTGACGCGCAGTAGAGTCCTGTGATTAGCAAGGGTGCGAATTAGAACCCTGTAATATTTAGATATGCACAATGAATTACTGGGCTGCGCATTAGAACCCTGTTACGTTTATATATATATATATATATATATATATATATATATATATATATATATATATATATATATATATATTTTAACCCTCGAGAGAGACGGAGTGCGTGAAAATATAAAAACGTAACATCTCCTGTGT
>JAAAKG020149470.1:0-10044 GCA_010014905.2 Druon quercuslanigerum
AAAAAAAAAGAATTATTGACAGAAAAGTGTAATATTTTATATGTTGATAGAGAAGATTTCCTTTGTAAAAATTAATTTTAAAACACAAAAAAAGAATTTTTAACAAATAAAGATTTTTTTGGGCCCGAAATTAACAAAATTTTCAAAGAAGAAATAAAATTTCAAATGAAAATTATTTTAAAAGATAAATAAAAAATTTCAGTTACGCTTTCAGCTAAAGAAATTAATTTAAAAAAAAAAGTTAAATTTTTAACCAAAGAGATAAGAGATGAATTTTTAAGTTAATACTTTTGAAAAGATTTCTAATATTAATAGTCAGGCCATTAATATTAAAATACAATCAAATAATTAAATATTCAAAAAAATGAATTTAAAAGAAATTTAAAAAAAAAAACGACGTTCGAATCATGAAATAAAAAAAAGGATCATCTAAATTATTAAAACTTTAAGTTAAAAGACAAATTTTCTGTACAAAAATTATATTTTTAACCAGAAAATATAAAATTTTAACAACAGGACCAAATTTTTCACAAATAAGTTAAATGTAAAGAAAATAATTGAACTTTTACCCAATTAGCGAAATTTTGTATTAAAAGATAAATTTTCAACAAAAATAGAAAACTTCGATAAAAAATGATTTCTAAACAAAGTGGTTCAAACAAAAGAGTTGAATCCTAGAAAAAAGAAGATTGATTTTAAACGAAGCATTTACATTTTTGTCTACGAAAGATGGAATTTCTACTAAAAGCGATTGATTTTTAAATCAAAAAGAGAAATTTTCAAAAAAAGAATTATATTTTCGTGCAAAAATGATTTTAGTTTAACTTTTTAACATCAAAACATGAATTATGAAAAATATGTGTTTTTTATGGAAATATTTCAATTTTGAACCCAAAAATACGAGTTTTTATTCAAATAGTTTTCATTTTCATCTAAAAAAGAAATTAGTTGACTTGTCAAAAAAAAATTTAATTTGATCAAAAAGTAAGTTTTTTATAAAATAGTATAATTTTCAACTAAAATGATAAATTTTAACACGTATAAAACGAATTTTTTACATATATGATTTTTTTGGGCACGAAAATAAAAAAAGTTCAAAAAAGAAATAAAATTTCAAATAAAGAAGATGATTTTAAAAGATAAATAAAAATTTCAAAAAGTTAAATTTTCAACCAAAGAGATAAGAGATTAATTTTAACGTTATTAGTTTTGAGAAGATTTCTAATATTAATAGTCAGGACATTAATATTAAAATACAATGACATAAACCAATTAATTAAATATTCAAAAAAAATGAATTACAAAAACACGAAATTTTCAACGAAAAAAGACTTTTCAATCATAAAATAAAAAAAAAGGAATTGTATTTTTAACCAGAAAATATAAATTTTTAAGAACAAGAACCAAATTTTTTACAAATTAGTTAAGTGTATAACAAAATAATTTAATTTTTACCAAATTAGACACATTTTTTATTGAAAAAGATAAATTTTCAACAAAATAGTTAAACTTTCAACCAAAGGGATGAATTTTCTACAAAAATATAAAACTTCGTTAAAAAATGAATCCTGAACAAAGTGGTTCAAACAAAATAGTTGAATCTTCGGAAAAAGAACATTGATTTTAAACGAAGCAATTACATTTTTATCTAAGAAAGATGGAATTTCTATTGAAACTGATTGATTTTTAAACCAAAAAGAGAAATTTTCAAAAAAAGAAATTTTCGTACAAAAAATATTTCGGTTTGACTTTTTAACATCAAAACATAAATTATGAAAAAGACGTGTTTTTTAATGGAAATTTTTCAATTTTCAACCCAAAAATACGAGTTTTAAATGAAATAGTTGAATTTTTACTTAAAAAAGAAATTAGTTCACTTGTCAAGGAACAAAATATGAAATTTTATCCATAAGTAAGTTTTATAAGAAATAGTGTAATTTTAAACAAAACAGTTCAATTTTCAACTAAAATGATAACTTATAAAAAAATTGTTGAATTTTAAACCAAGCAGTTGCATTTTTATTCAAAAAATGCAATTCCTACTATAATAGATGTATTTTTTAATTAAAAGGACTAAATAACTTTTTTTTCGAATTTTCAGCAAAACTGTTGAACTTTTAAAAAGAGAATAAAATTTACGACTAGAAAAATAATCTTCAGGAGTAAGCAACTACAGAAAAAAATAGGAATAGAAATACAAGGCAAATAGATTACAAGAATTTCCGATTAAAAATTAAAAATTTCTAACTTATTTTTCTTGAAAAAATTTGCTATTCAAGATTTTATTGCAGCTTGTATCATTTTTTTAGATATTTAATTTGTTTATTTTTAACGTTATTTCTTATGATCAAAACAAAAAATAAGCATTCTAGCGTAAAGTGATTTCAAGTAACTGTGCAGATATAATTTCAGAGGAAAATTTTGTCAAATAAAATGTTTTTGTAGCTTGTGTCATTTTTTCAAAAAGTTATTTTTTCTTAATTTCAATGTATCCCATCCAAAAATTATTAAGAACAAATTTGTAGATCTTTTTGAGGTGAAAAAAATCCGTGAATCAATCCAAAAAAATTTTGTTTTTAATTTTTAATTATATCAAAAAGAAATTAATAACAAATTTAATTTTCAAGTTATTAATTTGTTTTTTTAGATTTCAAAAAGCGCAATGTATAATTAAAAATGATTAATTTTTAATGATTTAGTTTCACGAATCTAATTTTGGAATAGTTCAATATTAAACGGGGTTTTATATTTTTTAATTTTTAACTCATTCGTTAGCCTTTGATTCTTCTTTTTAAGGTTGAAATTATAAATCATATAATTTTCGAAGTTTTAAGATTAATTAGACTGTAAAGGTTTACAATATTGAAAATTCTTCAATTTTGACGAGTGAAAATAACACTGAATGTTTTTTTTGTAGAGAAATCTCATTGTTTTAATAATAAAATCTATTCTCTAATTTTTAATGTCATTTGATACTACATGATGATACTTCAAAATAATTTTTATCAACTTGAAAATTTTCTTATTTTCCTTTTTAAATTTATAATTTTGAATTCACAGTTCTGCAAAAGTTTAATCTCAGAAATGTTTCTTAAGTTTTTAATACTCAATCAGGAATCTTACTAATTTTTAATGTTTAGTTTCTTATTCTCGTTTTTCAGCAGAAAAAAAAAATAATTTCAAACGTAAAGTTATTAATTAATTAAAAATTAAAAATATTTTATTTTCTTATTGTCTTGGAATAATCTTTGGAAACCGGCAAATTACCAAAAAATTTTGTTTTGTTTTCAGAGGCCACTCTAAAAAAAATTATTAAAACTTTTTAAATTACTGAAATTTGGTAGAGGCGATGTATACGATTTTCAAGTTTCACAATCTTACCCTGTTTTTGTATTTTACTTCCTTATCTTTACTAAAGATAAGAATATTGCAAAATCGCGTTCTTGTAATGAATTTTTCTGTCTGTCACGTTTCCAATTTATATAACCTTGTTTAGTTAATGTATGCTTCTGAAATAATTCATATATTTTCACTATATAATATATAGTATGATTAGTGTAATTTCAAACCGAATGAGAAATGAAATTTCAACCTAAAGATTGATTTTATACTAAAGAAGAATAATTGTTAACAAAATACAAGAATTTGAAACCTAGTAGTTGAATTTTCAACCAGAAAGGTGAATTCTTTACTAAAAAAAGACACATTTTTAACAAAATAGTTAAATTTTTCAATAAAAAATATAAATTTTCAACAAAAAATTGAATAGTTCAGGTTCTAGATAGAGAAATAAATTTTTTACCAAATGAAATAGATTTTCAACGAAAAACTTCAATTTTCAACCAAACATATGAATTTTCTACCAAAAGGATAAAATGCCAACTGAAAAAAAATTTCGTTAAAAAATTTGGTTAACTAAAAAAATTTTATAACAAATTTTATAAAGCTTTTAGTTTCAAAACTTAATCATGGTCAATTAAAAAAAAATTATTTCTAATGAATTATAAATGAAGATTTTCTTTTGCAAACGTCGTTCGAAGCTGTGTTGAGTTATTTTTGCGGTCACAATGTAGCACAAAGTGAAAAATTCGATCTTTGCCATTTCTCAAAATGGTTGTCCTAAGTCGGCACCCCACTTGCCCTGAGCAACCAATGCGCATCGAAGCGTAAGGGGAAAACCTTTTTCTTCTTGCGTTGGAGATTACGCCCATGAATGTAAGAAAATAGAATCAGCGAAAATTCAATGAGAAAACACATAAAATTTAAGGACACCTACCAGAGACAAGCAACATGCAATCAAAACACAAAAATATTAAAAAACAACATCAAGAGAGGAGTACAAAAAATTGAAACACAACCAAATTAAATGACACACTAATAAGAACAAAAGCAACAAAAAAATGTGCCGACTCAGGACCACCTGTTTGGTGCCGACTCAGGACCACTAAGAACGTTGAAACATTTCATGCTGTAATGCACACGAAATAAATCCGAGTGAAGAATTGGCTTTATCAGGCGTAGGCACACCAAATGCAGAAACCAACGCACTTAATCGATTGAACTTTTCAAAATCTTTACACAGCTGTAGATTTTCTAAGGAAATATCCGCGTCTATGGGGAAACTCAGATTAGCTTGTCAAAAACTAATGCAAAATTTGTATATAAAACCCAAAAAATATAAATATATCATGATCTGATTTGTTTCCAGACGATGTCAGTAACAAAGGTTCTTTCATACCCGACAAAGCTAATTTTCTAGGAAATTTTCCGCACGTAGGAGAAAACCCAAACGTGCCACTTTATAGTGGGCCTGTGTTATTATTAATGTGATAGTGATTTGTCGTTTCTAGAAATTGAGATGTTTCTCCTTTTCCCTTCCACTTTATATAACAGAAATTTAAATAATAAATTATTTATTAAATTGTTTAATCAGTAAAAATGTCTTGGATACCTGACAACAATGGAAAGTGGAATATCAGAATTATTTCTGGATTTAGGTTTACAGATTGCTTCAAAGAACTTAATGCGCAGCGTTGTCTTCATTACCATTTTTGAAAATAATTTTTTGCAGATTTTATACCACCACCATGTAGAATTAAATTCAACAAAAGAGAGAGGGTACCGATTATTATCTCTTTTGTCTCTATGAAGATGAAATAATTTGCCTTGTGTAATCCGAAACTTAATTATCTAGCTCAGATAGTAAACATTGCCCTAATAATACCTAGCAGAGATTCAAGGATGTTTGAAGGATGTGACTCATCTACGCTAACGTGAACACAAACTTGAGCATTCTGTGTGAATCCTGTTTCAATTTAGGATTGCACTAATGTTTGGTGTGTCTCTGTCAGCGATCTAGATGCTGACAAGTTAATCTGTGAATTCGATTACTGTTATGGCTACACTTGTACTTTATAGAATTAAAGATTAGATTGCATAATAATTACCTAATGTTTCAAAATACAAGATTCTGAAAATTTTTTTATATTATCACGATATGTATTATCTGAAGTACTTGTTTAAGGAGTTTAAGTATAGATAACTATAGATTCATGTAGATTGTTCGAATATTATTAACTTCACCTTGGAAAAATTTCGTATTTTTAGAACGACCCCAAATAACTAAATAAGTCTTTTATTGCAGCCATTTTAAAAACAGTTTAATTAATCCATGAAATCTGTTAAGCCTTGGTTGGTCTTGTGAATTATCATATGCACGCTTTTGAAGAATGTAAAGAAATGCTGATAAATCTAATTAAATATTACAGTCAATTTATTAGTCGAAATTTCTCAGGATTCATATCAGATTTGTCCTTGAACATACCAGGTTTCATGTTAACAAAAAGACAAATTTAATTACAAGAGACATATTGATGGAAGCTGTTATAAGATGGGGCAGGAAGGTGGGCGATTGCAGTTTGTGTATTCATATTTTAAATAAACTCTTTCGCCTTCCATATAGCAAAGATAATTTCTGCTTCGGAAAATCCCAACTCCAAAATACTGCGTAGATTGTATTTCATCGGAATAGGTTCTTTAACGGACATTACGGCACTATTTTGGTCTTCTTCCCAATCTAATATAAGGTGAAACTTGAGTCTGTTTGTATTTGCTTCATATGTTGCAATATTAAACTTTCCATGCCTTCTTGCACTATAAATGTTTACAAACGTTACAGGAATGAAAGGATGTATTGCATAGCCATATCCAAATCTAATATTATCATGTATCATTTGGACTAGGGTGGGAGACGCAAAATGCAATTCATAATGAACCACCTGTATTAGCGGTGGACGTATGCGCATTGCCCGCTTTTCACGACTCTGAGGAACCAACGACAATTCTGCAAGGATGATACAAGTTAGTTTATCAGTATCATTTGAAGGGTCAAAGAAAAATCTTGATCCTGTATGAAGGATCCCTTCATCAAGATCTTTTTCTTCCACATCATTTTGAAAACGCCTAAAACAAAAGTCATATAGAAAATATAAAACAGCAGTTAAATACAGATAAAAATATTTTTATTGTATTTTACGATATTGATTTATAATTAATGGCAAGGATATGGTCCAAAAAACAAGACCTAAGGGATATTATACTTACCCATAATGTCACTAGATGAAAACACAATGATTTGCAACACAATCGCAGAAAGTAATAAGGGACTGGAATAAAACTGTTTATTCATTATGAGAAGAAACTGTAGCCTCGCGGAATGGAACTGATTGTAATGAAAAAATTGGACTTTTATAAGAAATCGTTGTTTGCGTTGCTATAAAATTTCAAGATGATTTTTCAGGTTCTTGGACTGTAACTGAGCGAGAAATATTCAGCATCCAGCCAAGATAAGTTAATACAAATTTGCTGCCTTAAGCTGATCGTCTTAAATCTGGATTGAAAATTCATTGAATGAAAATCCCGTACTCTAAGACCCTAGCTTGCCTGGCCGTTCACAGCCGTCAGGAGAAGCCAAGACGAGACTTTGCATTTCAAGGCCTGGAATTGCCTTGAAATACGAGGCATCAAGTTATCCTGCCTGGCTTTTCTCTATACATGTCTTGACCAGAATGTATGAATGTATCATTTAGAGTCAAACGCGGGGATAAGGACAGGGTGCTGTGTAGTTTTTGAGATCCCTAAAAAAAATGGTAGCGTAGACAGGTTGGTAGCTTCTGCTTAGAAAAGGACTTTTTCATAACAAATTTCTGGTTTAGGCATAAAATGATCCACTTGTACACCTAGTGCAGAGGCGATAGCGACATTATTATTGACTTTGTTTTTGAATATCGGAAATTGACAGTGCTAGTAAGAAATACAAGGATAATGAAAGGTTCTGAATGTGAAAAGTATCATAAATTCCTAGTTTCGAAAATTAATTTAGGTCAAGGATGAAGAAGGAAGAGAACCATAGAGACGAAATAGAGA
This sequence comes from Druon quercuslanigerum, assembly GCA_010014905.2. NCBI lineage: Eukaryota > Metazoa > Arthropoda > Insecta > Hymenoptera > Cynipidae > Druon > Druon quercuslanigerum. The sequence continues at coordinate 7,426 of JAAAKG020149470.1, forward strand.
CGAGCTAAAATTGTCTATTACTGTACTTGTAGGAAAAATGGCTGAGATGCTTGGTGGATTGATGTAATCCGCTTAGCCGTTAGCGAAAAGAAAAGAGAGTTTTTAAGAAAGATGAATAACATGATTCTTGCTGATTAACTCAAACTTTGACTCAATTGCAAGGACAGAAAGGGCAACAAGAAAAGAAGTAGTAGTACAGATTTAGTCGACATTAAAAACAGCAAGGGCAAAATAATATACGAGGAGGATAAAGTTGAAGGCGGTTTTGGGGACCATTTCAGGAAATTATTGGGATTGCTACAATTATCCTACGCAAAATATATTTAAAAATACTTATGAACAGGATAATGAAAATAACAAAACAAAAGATCTGGGATGTCCAATGCGGAATTTTTCCAGGAAGATCAAGCGCGGATGAGATATTTAGCTTGACATGAATCACAGAAAAGTTTGTTTGTAAAAAAAAGTAAGGATCAATGGAAGGCTTGCAGTAAATCCTGAGTGGACTAAATACTAGCATGAAGAGCATGTGGCTTCCAATGAATGCAAAGAAAAGAAAAATTATGGTGTTTGAAGAGAAGGGTGAACAAACAGTATGCAGCATGGTCCTAGACAATAAGAGGATAAAACAATTTGATTTTATATCCGAAAATAATCTATAAGGATATTAGAAAAATATAACTAATATGTGTAGGTATACAAATTTTGGCACAGAAATTTGAAATAACCATACTCGTGAGTCCAGTTCAGACTGAGTAATCGACTATAACTTTATGTAATCAAGAGTCATCCTCTGTAAGACAGAGAAATATTAGATAATCCAAAGTGATTCTATGTATAGGGGTAATCTGATACTATCTGGAGTGTTCCGATACAATCTGGAGCATTCGGATGTAATAAGGGGTAATAAAGGGTAATTCGGATTGTAATCTGAATTGAAAAGGGTAATCTAGTTAATCCAAGGTACTCCAAATTCATCCGCAGCGATTCAGGGTGATTCACTTCAACATTTGTAGAACAAGTATCGCACCCACGCGGCTAAGCTGCAAATCAAAACATATTTTCAAATTTAAATCATTTGAATACATGGGAATGACAACTGTATAGTAGCTCACCAGTAGGTGAGCAGCCGAAGTTCGGGACTACGATTCCTATCTTACCGACATCGAGAAGATTCTGGCTGTAACGGTTCATGTCCGTGATAAATTTTCTAGATAAGTGGTTCGTGTCCGTGGTAAGTTTCTAGAATATCATCTAGAATATCCTCATCAAATCATGATTCATCAAACTCCTTGAGAGGTTGACGGACATAGCATATGACTCAAGAATGATTCTCAAACTTTGTGGATTGACTAAGAAATAAAACTTTTAAGAGCAGTGAAAAGCAGTGATCTATAGAGAAAGAAATCAGAATTCCGCAATTATATGGCCTACCATAGGCAATGCTTTATTCCTTTAGTTACTTTTTTGTCTATGCCATTCAAATATATTTTAATTTAGAGTTCTACAGTTTTTAGTTAAAAGTATAGGCTTGGTTTTTTGTGTGGAATCAATTTGAAATATCTTGCAAAAGAATCCTTGCTGCCATATTGTTTATAGCCATTCGTGCTTCAGTGAGTGAAAATCGAACTCACTCGTTGGAGATTGCCATACTCTCAGCCATTTTTGAAAGAGGTTTCATCTTCCTGGATTCTACTTTTCTATAACTGCTTATCAAAGGGTTCGAATGGAGCAGAAGATGTTGAAGAACATCTAGGTTCGGCACTTGTCTGTCAGACATTCTGCTCTTATTAGCTTTAACTTTTCTAAAGATTTTATTGTTTCCCTGTTGCCACTCTTCTGAATACCAACCAATTAGTAGCTTAAAAGATTTAAGTATATTACTTCCGTAAATAAGCATCTTATGTACTGATGGTGAAATTTTATACCAAGGATAAAGATTTATGCAAAGATCAGCGGTTTCCAAACAGTAAGTCTTCAATTTCGCAAAATTAAGTATCCTTCCGCATATTATAACTTGTAATATATCGTAGAATCTGGTGATCAGATCTTGTTACAAACCGGTTATTTTAGCAACTGATTTAGCTTTGCCCAAAAAGGAACGGGCAACATTTCCGGTATTTGTTGTTTCATAACCCTGCTTCACCACATCAACTGGTAAACCCAGTTTGGATCTTAATTGTATCTCAATACGTTCTTTTCTTGATTTTTTCATTTCCTTTCCTTTCTTTTTTTTGCGGAAAACTTTTTAAAATCCATATAGTAAGAAACATGTAACAAATATTCCAGAACACGAATCCAAGCATGCAGCGTCGAGAGGCCAAATTTACAGTGTGCCTCATTAAATGGAATTTTAGCTACATGTGGTAAGTTGTTAACATGTTTTGATCCAACTCCACAAATATTGCAGCGAGAAGATGCTTTCTGTCCAGTTAGGATATTACATACCTTTCCCTCAATCATCGTACACTTCAAGTCAAAGCTGATATCAAAACTCATTCCACTGACACCAATGAAATAGGTACGAACTTTTTCAAGCAGATTTATGTGATAGTTGTACTCTTTCTTTACAAGAGAATCAGTTTCTTTAAGGAAATTAAATTTAATTGTCCTACAGAA
>JAAAKG020149471.1:0-10044 GCA_010014905.2 Druon quercuslanigerum
TGAAGAAAACCGATTCTGAGAGATATCTTATAGATAAAGTTATCCTATAGATATCTAGAGGTGAAGAAATCGGCCATTAGACGGAGATGTTTGATCGTTTCAACTAGATTAGAAGATTAGAAGGCATCGGAATTTCATCCCTGAACGTAAATTCTCGGGAATTTAAGAACTCTAGATCAAAGAGTCATACTCTTTGCTCTAGATGAGATTCTTTTATCGACAAGAACAAACTCTACCTTACTGACACTTGAGCATCAAGCTTCGTAACATGTTCGCATACGTCGCTATTATCGCGCTCGGAATTATTCGGAATGCACATCCCGCTCCCCACACTTGGCGTTCGTTCATGCTCGTCGACGATACCACGTGATCCAGAAAAATCGAAATGGTGGACGTATCAGGACGCAGGATCCCGTCGAAACTGGGCAAGGGCTCCGAGCCGTGTCATCGGTGATCGGTTCGCGCAAAACGAGTTTGACTATTTTTTCCCCAAATTAAGGATTATATAAAATCATATTCTCGCTTACTTTGCCCTGTGCGGAACAAGTACCCCCTAACGTGTGCCTCGCCAAGTGTCAACTATAGTCTCCATCCGTATTGTACGCTCCCTCTTTCAAGCAAAGTTCCAGCGAAAACAGGACGCGGACAACTGGCCACGAGATTTCCACTAGTTTCCCGGAGGTGAGTTTCCAGATAAAAAATAATGGGAGAGTTTTAGCTTCCCGAAGATTTCAGCTTCCCGGAAGATCGGGTTTTTCTTATCGAAACAAGATGTGGGGGGCGACCTCACTCGTGTTGATATTCGCGACTTTCGAGTCAATGATGTTTGATCGACGAAAAAGGATGATTGTGAATGTCTGAATAGCGAGGAATAGATTTTGGTGTATTTTGATGTTCCTAGGATTGAATTATATGCAGGATTAGTGATTGAAAAATTCTCAAGTTTTTAAGTGGACGGAGAAAAAAAATGACCGGAAACAATTAAGTGAAAGTGCTCGATTCTTTCTAAATTAGTGTTTTAGATGATCAAATAGTTTTTTTGATTGCTAAATTTTATTATTCAAATGTGCGATTGTTTTTGAAGATGCAGATTGTTTTGTAAAGTGTTGGAAGTAGGAACAAAGCCATTTTCTGTGACCCGTAACAGAGTTATGAGTGTATATATCTTGTGAATCTAGGCTTTTAATTCAAAATCTAGATTATAAATGTGGGTGGTTTTTGGAGAATTTTTTTGTTGAGAAACTATGGTTTGATGGTAGTCTGGGGCTTGTTGGTAAATTAAAGAAATAGTGAACGTCATCCAGGAAATCATGATTCATGAGAGTAGTAATCTTATCGATAGATCATTCTTTTATGTAAGAATTTACAAGAGTTTATTTCTGTGATTAAAGTGAAAGGCAGGGTCTACCCTTACCAAAAAAATCAGGCTGCTCGTATCAAAAATTCCGTATGAATAGCCTCCTTTTCCCGGTTCCGATATTCGTACCAAAAAATGCAGTTATTTGTGCCGAACCTTTAGTACCCATAGATACGGTGAAAGTAAAAATGAAACATTTAGAAAAATGGTTTAATTGTTACCTTTTATAACTAGGTTTTTCATTTGAGGCTGTTATGAGATATGAAATGTTCCGAAAAGGTTTCTCACATACATTCTTCAATTGTAATTTTTGTTGAATCAAAATTAATTGATTTTATATAGAAATATAGTCTAAATGTTTTGTTGCTGGTAAAATTTTATCCAGTCTAGTCTGTTATTGTTTTTTTTTTCTTATTGAGTATATATTTTGTTGTTTAATTTAAAGATTTATTGTCAGAGTGAAAAAAGTGAAAAAAAGTCTTAATACTCGTAACTAAAAGTATTTCGTCATTTAATCAGCAATTTAAACATGTCCTATATTCTAGTTAATTGAATACATTTTATTCTAAGTATTATTGTTTTGAGTGAACAGACAGGTTTCTTTGAAGCTACAGCAGGTACATAATAATAATAAAAACTTTTAAAATTGGCTGCTTTTAAATTTGGTTTAAATTTGGATATTCTTAAAATTCAAATGAAGGGAATATTCAATAAAGATAGCTAATAGTAGTTTAGGAACTAAAAGTTAATTGATTAAATATATTTTTCTATACGCAGCTCATTTCAATTTCGGAAATCCGATTTTTCCACTTAAATTCTATTTGAAGAATTACTATTTAAATGTATTTTTTTTGAAGCAAGTACATTGTACAAAAGAAGATACATTTTTCTAAAGGAAGTGGATTTCAGTGCATGCCATGTTTTATTGTACGAGCATTTAGACATTGATTTTGAATTATTATTATTTTTGAATTATATTTTGTAATTTATTAAAAAATTGTATACCTTTGTATACAATTTATCGTAGATAACAGGAACTTACGAGGTTTTACTCACTATCCAAATATGGAACCCACAATCGTCAAGTGTTTTATCCTGAGTCAGAAAGTTACAAAGAAAATTGACAGCTCATTTTTTCTTTTGTCATTTTTTCTGGAATAATGATTGATGTTCATTTTAAAGTAAAAGGAATTATATAATATATATTTATGACATTTTCGGATAGTAATTTCCGCTATATAACGAAATTACTATTTGGCGGATTGTTTTTTTTCGTAGATTTTGTTAATGTTCATATTTATAGATCTTCAAATTTTAACAGCAACACAAAAGTTTTGAAGCATTTGAATAACATTAATTCTATATCTGCTTGCGTTTAGTTTTAAATAGCACAAATATTAAAAAATTCATACTTTTTAAAATTCAATAAGCAAATTTTCCAAATCCACTATTAATTATTATTATCGTTTTTTCAGATGTAACGACCTATACTCGACAGTAGAGATTTCGTTCGTGAAGATCTGCAATAGATATGAACAAGTACTCTAAAGGTGCGAAAATAACCCTCGAGGGTGGAAATGTATACATTTACGTGGCCCAGTGGTGGAATTAAGTTACTGTCTAACAACAATATCTAACCCACGCGTAGCTTCCATGGACATAATCAATGGCTTGATAATAGTTGAAAAGTTGTTAGAAGTGGGCTGTTGAATGTATTATATTCAAATAATTCGCGGTATTGTGATATCCTACGTTAAATGCACAATATCTTGACTTAAAAATACTCTGTAAATTTACCCACAACCGAACAAAACTGATTACGAGCTTTTCTACTGGAGTTCAAACTTGAGAATCTAACTGAAATCTACCTTCGTTTGTGTGTTAGATGAGCAGATTGAAGTTGTTCATATTCCTGAAACAATCTTTTTATCGATGTTTAAAACTATTTTTGATGACGCTTCTTATGTAGAACACTCAGTGTCGGCTTTAAAGAAATACTTTAAAAATGATTTTTTAATAAGATAGTAACTTCGAAAACAATTGTAACTTTTAAGATTGTAACTTTTAAGAGATAGTAATTGTTACTGATACATTTAAAGGAATTCCAATGCCAAATTGTGACATGATAAATCTAAGATTTCAATGAAAAACAGTGTCGAGAGAATTTACTCCAAACAATGTACGTGAGATACTTGAAATATTTTTATTGCTGGACAACGTCAAGAAAAGACGAAGAAGGAAGAGCTTGCTCCCAATATTTCATGGATGACAGAGGAGAGAGCTTTTAACCCTTGCAGTCAAAGGTTAGTATTCTTGAATCAGCTTTACTTGTCGGAGGAAATGTAAACTTCTACTTCGACAGAATTATCTCGAAGATCAAAGGCGTGAAATGAGAATTTAGTACCTTCTCCATAAAACACTTTTGGAGGTAGTAGCACGGCAAAACTGAGTTTATTTTTACATTGGCACGCGTGCAGCTGTTTGAGATTTCATATCTTGCGGGAACTATACTCTCAGGCATAGGAGATTGGAGTTTAGATTAACTTGGTTTGAATACAAGTTTTAAAAAATAGAACATTCTGAATCGAAGAGTAGATTTGATTACGAATCATCTATCTTAAAGATTTGTATCTATTTTAAATGAGCGATTATGTGCCATTTGACGTTTTTATTTAGTTTCAAGTGACCCATTTTTCTCTATTGTAGGTTATTTAATTATTTTTAGCATAACATTTTTTTTGATTTTAATGGAATATATTATGATAGAAGAGGTTTTTTAAAACATCTTTATCTTGTCCAATAGAAATTTATTTTTCAATAGAATTTCATGCATTGTCCTTGAAAATTATTTTAATTAAGAACAAACGAAAAGTTGCAAAGGAAATGATATAAATTAGTTTTTGTACTGGTTTAATTTAAATTAGATTTGATACTTCAATTTGATTAAATTTAAACTGGGACACTTATAATTTTACAGGCTTTTTATTTAGCAGCTGTAGAATTGGAAGCTTTTCAATTTTGTACGATTTTAAATTGGGAAGCGTTCCAAATCGCAGTATTTAAAGAGCTAGCGCCTCCTAATCGGAATGTTTTGTTGGATCAGATGATTTCAAATAAAATACATTAGATAGTAAACAAATTTTTAGACAATTTTTGAAAATACTTTGCTTTCCAAATTTTTTAGTCGGGAAATCGTGCATGCTAAAAAGTTCAAAGGTATACATTTTTTCCAGTCAGAAAAATTTTAAAATCAAAGAAACTTGAATTTAAATAAAAAATAAAAAATTAAAAGACATTTCGTAATTTTCCATTTGAACCATTCAAAATAGTATAATTTCTGGTCTTTAGCCAGTGGGCACCGGGACACCCTAGAATGTACCCCTATGTCATGTGACTGGGCATCCTTGAGATCTTTTTATGCCTTCAAAGGTTCTTAGGGTTCTCGCCAAAGGACGTCTAAAGGACCATTTTAGGTTTTCTGTACCCACTGGGTAGTTTTCGACTTTGAAACATTTCCAATTTCTAGACATCCAAAATAGGAAAGGAATAGAAACTTAACATTTGAATCCTTAAAAATTAATAATTTGATTTAGATTAATTTAAAATTATGACAAATATACCTTTTCAGATTTAAATTATGTGATAGAAAGAAATGTTTTATTATTTTATTCAGAGAATTTTAACATTGAGCGTCTGAAGATATGAAGTTTAAAAATGATAGACTAAAAGAATTCAAAATTGTACCACTTTATTGGGGGCTTTTAAAATAGTATGCTTTCAGCATTTACTGATTTTAATTATTAAAAATTGAAGCATTCGAAAATTGACAATTTAGAAGGTGACGGAAACAGAATTCGACAATTTTAAAGTGGAAACTTTCTAAACGGAATTCTTTTGATTTCCCAGCGTCTGTAAATGTACAATTTTAGATTTAAAGTTTAGAAAAGGGGCACAACTAAAAAGTTATCAATTTAAAGCCCGTGGTGGCTCGAAAAAATTATCATTTAAGTCGCGTTAATTCTAAAGTTGAAAATTTAGCAGCCTAAGAATTGCAAAATTTAAATGGGCAAACATTTTTCAAAATTAAAAATTCCATCTAAATTTAAATTTAAGCTGAATATCTTCTACTTCCAGGGTTAAAAAAATGGACGGCAGTAGTTCCGGAGTGGTGCAAGTATTCGTGGGAGAATGGAGCCCCGAATACGAGGCACTTTCAATAAAAGCTACCAAACAGACCTCTTCTGCTGAAATAGTAGAGTGCATCATTGAAAGGTTAAAGTTGGAAGATAGTACGGCTTCACATGGCTATGAGTTGGCAGAAGTCGTAGGCAATTCGGTTGGACAGGAGTGCAAGGAAAGAAGGCTGGGCCCTACTGAGTGTCCTGTAGCACTTATGCTGCTTTGGCCAAAAAGTGCTGCTCAGCAGGAGTATTACAGGTACATATTTATTATTTTTTAATACTTTCGAAGAAATCCATATTTAAAAATCTAAGAACACTAGTTTTTTTGAGACCGGGGAAATCACTGCAAAGTATCAAAAGTAAGGGACGGTTTATAGAGACAAAGAAAAATAAAATGAAAATTAATTTGAATGCATTTTGGAAGAGGCAGCAATAACTTATATCGGAGCGATGTTTTGGGACCCCCATTTCTCTCGAAAGAGGTTGGCTTAATGGTATAATAATAATAACTGATATATATATATATATATAAATCTCATCGATATATGTCAGTTATTATTATTATACCATTAAGCCAACATCTTGACTATGAGTCGGACTATGAGTGGAATCGCAGGAAATCATTGGGATTCGTGGTAGAATGCGTAGAGAATTCGAGCGGAGTCGCTGAAAATACCGCGCGATCAGGCAAATCTCGGATCTGCGCAGTATGCATGGTTTTCAGCTGTTCGTCGCACACCAATATGTTGAATCATTTTAGTTAAACTGCAAGTGTGAATCTTGTAAGCAATTTAAATAAATTAGTTCAAAGCTTTGGCACTTTGGCCTGGAAAATAATTTTTCCACTATAACTGCTTCAAGTTCTTGTAAGAAAGATTAGCAATCACTATTTTCTTAAAACATTAACAACAAACAATTGTTTTAAGAAATTTTCGAAACGACAAATATTTAAATAATGCTTTTTTTCAAATTTAGATTCCTCTGAATTATATAAGATAGCGATGCCTCAGATATTCTGGAAAATGATTAATTAATTTCCGGGTCAAAGTTTTATATTTACTTATTCCATTTCTTCACAAAATCACCAATATTGTTTTCTTTTAACAAATATATTGAAACCTATATTATTTTTCCGAAAAAGTACATGAATTCAGAAATTAAAGAAAAAGTTGAAATATAAAAAAACCACAAATTTCAAGTTGTTCCAAAAAGTTGTTTGTAACAGCAGTTGTTTCCAGCTGAATAGCTGAAGAGAAGATTCTATAACGAGTTTAAAAAAAATGTATTTTGTTCAAACAATTTGAAAATGCATGCCAAAAAAGTTGACTGGATCATTGTGGGGTATTGGCGACATTGTGATATATTGGGCTGAGCAATGCCGCTTTGAAGTTGTTATACTCTTTTGACTTGTATTTGAGTTCATTATTATATTAATTACTAAATTCTTATATCAATTTTCATCCTTAGTATTCCTATTGTCACTTTAACTTGAAACCATTTATAATTTTTCTTCAAATAGTATTTATTTATTAGAAATTATTCGAAAAAGAAAGGTATTTAAGCAGTGAGTGCATCACTGGTACATCATACACAGTGTAGCACTCCGCGCTTGGCAGTTACTGCTTGGATTGGTTCGGATACCGCATTCATCAGATCAATTGACTGCATTATAAAAATGCTTCTGTGACTGTTGATACTTACCGGCACAACCCCATATACAAACGTTCGCGCAAAAATTCAACTCAAGAACGAAAAAATGACTTTGACATATTGGTCTGAAATTGTCTCAAGTGTGAGGGTTTATTTTTTTTTTTTTTATAATCGTCTTCGTGAATAAATAGCATCCCTTGTACACAGTAAATGAGACTGTTATACGTTTTCACCTTTCTTCTCTCTGTGTATGTGTGTGTATTTCTGTACATGTGTAGAGTTTTATGCATCGCCCGTCTTCCACAATGTTTTTGTAAAGAATCTCTGATCTCAATGGTGGCTAGTAGGCAATCGGAGTAATGAAGAATTCACGGAAGTTGTATAAGGCTCGGATTCCTATAAACGAATGCGCGAGCAAGATAAACCTGCAAACAGCGACTTATATAAGCGAAGGAAGTGGACCAATATCTCCCTGGTAATACGCTAGGACTTTACCTCAGAGGTCCGTGGTTCGACCCCAGAGCCGGTACCTCTGGAAATTTTTCTATGTACCTTTACCGAGGTTCTGGTGGTTCAGAACCCAGTTTAAGCTGCAGCCCCTCCCCCCCATCCTGCACTTGACTGCAACCTAGTCCGTCAATGATGGGGTTAAAACTAGGCTTTGTCTGATATGTCGGGCTACGCTTCTCATTAGATCCCTTGATTGCATTATAAAAATGCGTCCGTGATTGATAATATATACCGGGACAGTCCCGTGTAAACTATTCCAAGGAATATAAAATCCAAATAACCAAAAATTTCTTTGACATGTTGGGCAGTAAACATCTTAAGTCTGTGATAACATTTATAATAATAATGATAATATTAATTGTTAATGTATTCATAGAGCCTCGGTGGCTTGAGAGCCTCTGGTGCTCAGTTTGTTAGGCGCACGGACTTCACCTCAGAGGTCCGAGGTTCGATCCCTGAAACGGTACTTCTGGATATTTTTCTATGTACCTTTACTGGGGTTTTGGTGGTTTGGAACCCACCATCAGCTGTAGCCCCCTTCCCCCTCGTGCACTTTACTGTAACCCAGTCCGTCAATGATAGGGTAAAAACCAAACTTTGTTAGATATGTCGGGGCACACTTCTCTCATTACATCACTTGATTGCATTATAAAAATGCGTCCGTGACTGATGATATATACCGAGACAGCCCCGTGCAAACTATTCCAAAAAATATAAATTCAACTAACCAAAAATGCCTTCGACATGTTGGGCAATAACCATCTTAAGCCTGTGACAACATTTATAATAATAATAATAATAATAATAATAATAATAAGAAGAAGATAAATTAGGATTGATAAAGAGCCTCGGTGGCTCAGTTGGTTAGGCGTCCGGACTTCACGTTAGAGGTTCGGAGTTCGATCCCTGTGCCGCTACCTCTGGAAATTTTTCTATGTATCTTTACCGAGATTCTGGAGTTCAAATCCCGTCTTAAGCTGTAGGTCCATCCATCGTGTACTTGGCTACAATCCAGCCCGTGAATGAAGGGGTAAACACCAGACTTTGTATTATATGTGAAATTAGGCACACTGCTCTTATCAGATCACTTGATTGCATTAACAGAATACGTCTGTTCAAAAATAAAAATCCAAATTGAACAACAAATGCCTTCTATATATTGGGCTGTAACCATCTTAAACCTGAGACATTAATTTATAATAATAGAAGTAGTTATTGTTATTTGAAATTCTGTGTGTTATCGGTAAATTTGCTAAAGAATCGTAATTGTTATACTGTCTTAAGAAATAGTAGCTCATTTTGTTTGTTGGGACCCCTACAATTATATTCTTAGAATTTTATTACAAATCATTTGCTTAGTAGCTACAGACTAAAAATGTATTTAACAAATCCTAAACATATTATTTTTAATCCAATTGAACGCAAAAATCATTTGCTTAGTAGCTACAGACTAAAAATGTATGTAACAAATCCTAAACATATTATTTTTAATCCAATTGAACGCAAGTAATTTAGAGAATGTCCCAGTGGACAAAGTTAGCTTTTATTGATCAAGATTGGATAAAAATTAAGGTTGTTTAATAAGATTATATGTAGGAAAACAACACAAAATGTCCAGTAACTGCTCTTATTATTAAGTCAGACAAATAATTTGTATCGAAAATATTTTTTTCTACCTATAATGCTGTATGCTGCTTCTTCCACAATGATTTGATTTGGTTCTACTTTTCTTGCGTGCTTCTGTTAAAAACCGGTAATTAGTTTTAGTGTAACCAAGTTCTTCAACAAGAGAAATTCGTTAATTGTACTTCTGGAAAAAATTAACTTGTTACCGTCACAAGTTACAATATTTTAAATTTTTCAACTGATCTCCACGTTTCGAGATCGAAATTTGTTCCCATATTTAAAAATTTTACCGGTAACAACTGCCGTGTCGGTAACTAGATTTTTTTTATTCTGGTAACAGGTGGTGCTAGAGCTGAACTTTTGGATTTAGAACTTTTTTCATGCACATTCAATTCAAAGTCATCATAACCTAAAATCTCGACTCTATTTTAGATAATTTTGCGGTAAATTCAAATTTTAATAGATCAGAATAAAAAATTGTAATATTTTGATATCTTGTCTATATAAAATATATTTATATTAGTAAATAATTAATAATAAACTGTGTAAATATTGTAAATAGCAAAAATATTGCTTTATTATTTATTATATGCACGAAATAATAGGAGGAGCACACACAGTACTCATGCGTTTGGGCGGAAAATTGTGGCAACCTTTTTTTGGATAATTGGGGAGCTAAAAAGGTACAAATTTTCACTCTCGTGATATTTTCTCATATGA
>JAAAKG020149473.1:0-10044 GCA_010014905.2 Druon quercuslanigerum
CCAGAGTGCGAGGCAGGAATCGAACCCGCAAGCCGACAGAGTGGGTCCAAAGCCTGCGCTTTAGCCCCCACGACCATTGTCCCACTCTCATAGCCGAGATTCTCAAAATATATTTACATGATATAAATTTGAAACTCTCCTTTTTTATTTACTGAATTTGATATAAAGTTTTGCATCTTCGTTTCGGACCAATATCAAATTTTTTGGATTCGTTGAAAAATTTCTTTAATAAAAATCCTTCTATTATATCTTGCAGATGGAAGTACTTCGCGGCAAAGTAGAGGTGAATCATCAAGGCGAGGCAATTCGAAACATGTAGAAACTGTAGGTTAGTATATCATAAAAATGAAAATTAAAGTTTGCATCGATTCGAGGAGAAAGGTTCACCTCAACAAAAATTAATCTTGCCAGATAAACTTGAGATGAATCGGAGACTATTTCCTATCCAAAATCCGGGATATGGGATTCTGTAAATAATTTCCAGTGGGTAATAAATAATTATTATGGTAAAAACTCGCTTCGAGTACAGAACTTTCAGGACAACCAATTTTATTCAATTATTCTGGTAAACTAGAATTATAGAAAAACAAATATTTCCGGCTTTAAACGTGCATAAAAACTACCAATTTTGCCAAGGTTTCGTGAATATTTCAGCTTAATTCTTCAGGGCTAACCTGAAACTGAAGTATTAGGTTATGCTGTTCTTATATATACTCTCTAGGATTCCTGTGATTGGCCAGAGCGCTCCACCATTGAGACTGGTCGCACTTAATGGGCCAATCAAATCCTTTTTCCAAATCCGGGATTCTCAACTCTTTTTATCCTCTCTTCGCCTGAGGCAACTTTACATACTTTTTTCTGATTCCTTCTTCTAAACACTAGAATTTTTCCATCTTTTAAATTGTTGGCTCTCTTAAGCTCTTAAAAAATTCTTAATAGAAAGTTGCAGTTTCCAGTACTTCGATTTATAATAACTTAGCGCTGCGTTTAATGTTTAGGCTCACACTTATATTACTGGTTTTTCATATTTTTCAAAAACACAAATTTTGATTTCCTTTTTATAGTGATAGATGCTGCGACACCTCCTGGACAACGGCCTCCACACTTTTTCATGTATAAGAAGAGAGAAGCTTTTGCGACCTTTGATGCTCATGGACTACCTGTCACTGTTGCGTTTGCAAAGTCCAATCATGAAGTAACTCCTCTGCACGAGCAACACAATCTTAAATACTACTTGGAGTTTGTTGATGATATATTTTTTAAAGTGACGACGGTAGGAGCAGATAAGCGTTTGTTCTGTCTGAGAATTGACAATGCACCAGAATTTAATATTCGAGCACGTATTAGTAAGTATTTCCGCAGTTAAAAAAAGAGGACACAATTTTGGCCAAATCTGGGTAAATCCGTAATTAGTCTTTCTTTTAGCCTTCAAGCATTGATCATTAACCCCCAACCCCTACTGAAAATTAGCCTGAAATCGCTAGCCTGGGTCCTGTTTAGTAAATTCAAATTAGTCCCAATAGAAGATTTTTTTTTTTGAAAAATACTAAGTGCAGTCAAACCTGGATTTGCTCCTCCATTTAATGATTCCAAAAATTGATGTCACGCGGTAAGAGATTAAAATCCAATCTAAAATCCTATTGTTTCGTTATACCATTGGTTCAGCCATTTCTCCGGTTTTAGCAGAAATATTTATGGAGGATTTGGAGGATTTTGCTTTTAGGTTTAGTTGTCAATGCTTTCAACAGTTTTCATCCAAAACAATTTCGACAATTTTAATGAATTTAATTAAAAATTAAAACCAATAAATTAATGAAATTAAATGGATGGAGAGGTAGAACCACAATCTTCCAATAATTCTTTTAAGTTTGCCACGAATGGATACCCAGGGCCAGTGGCGCGCACATGCGCAGTGCTGTTTGCCCTTTCACGTGTTTTTCCCACTCCCCTATGTTATGTTTTGACATCTTGATGCATATGTAGGTTATGTTCATGTTTTTTTTTCTTGGGTGTGTATCGCGTTACTAACCTAAAAACGATAAGGAACATGGCATCAAAAATACGAAAAGTATCTAAAAAGTGTGAGTACTACAATGACATTATTATAATCATTTGTGGATTACGTGAGTAAGGGATAAAATTAGTTTCAGTAAACAAAATTTTGTAGGTTATTATGTTCAAAATGTTTATATTTTATTAGCATTAAATAATTCCATGTGATTATTATTTTATAATAATCAAAATATAAAAATTAATATACATTTTTCAACCTCTACTTATACTCATATAGCTGTTGAATTATATTGAAAATGTATTATTTCTATAAATATTGTATTACAGGCTTCCAACGGGTGTTGTCATGGCAACCGCCAATGCGCATGTGCGCGGAACTGACCCTGATTATCCATTCATGGCAAACTTTAAGAAATTATTCGACGTTAGTGGTTCCCCTCCCCACTTACAGGGATAATACTCCTTGCTATACCTTCGCGATCGTGCAGCAGAAAACCTGAGAAAGCCGAAGTTCGAGTCGTGCATTTTCGACTTACACACGAACTTACAGTTAATCTTGCGCCTTCTGTTTTGCGTCTCCCTAACGGTAGGGATGGTGGGGATAAATTTCTAGCTCGACCTGGCGCAAGAAGTTTTGTAAAACCTATTTTCTTTGGCCTCGATGGCTGCGCATAAAAACATGTTTCGTTTTTATAATTAGGTCTGAATTTTTTAGGAACTTGGCTAAGGATTGCTAGTCAACTACTTAGGCAATCCGCCCTGATTATTTTAAAGCTACTTTTTAAATCCAAATATAATGTTTGGTTTTGCAAATTTTCAGAAGACGAATCACTCCCAGATGACGTCATTAACACCCCTGGCATTCCCAGACAAGTTATGTTATGGTATAGGCCGAACACAAAAACAGCAATCAAGATAAGACTTGCAGACAGAAATGTAATTCCAACTGCAGCGGAATGTAATCATTACCAAATTGATAGCTATGAACAACCATACAGTGCGGAATTCAAGATGAAGAATTATATATTACAGTCTAATTACTGGATGGGAATTCACCTTGTACCATATTAATCATATTGATATTTTATGTTTTGCTTTGTTGATTTAATAACTAAAACAAACAAATAATCTTTTGTTTTACTTATTTATTATAATTTTTTTTTTAAAACGTCCCCTCGCTTCATTTGAATTCAAATTTCGCGGACACTTATGTAAGTTCGCTAGCGCCTCCTAGTGACCGAGATGTTCTTATAAAAAGTGGAATTTCCAAAGCCAACCCGGCGTGAGCCGAGCATATTCTTTACGGACCGAATTGAGGAGCGAACAAGATAACAAATAATTTATCCTTTTAATTTAAATATACAATTTAAAAAGTTTCTTTCTCTAAATTGAAAGGAATTACACCAAATACACCAAATTCTCGCTTTCAGTCCATTTTCGGCGGTTGCCTTCAAATGGCCTTGAACTGATTCCCGATTGGAAAATATATCTATATATATAATATCGCTACCGCTCTCGCCCCACTCCCCTGAGAAACTGCTTGAGCCAGCAGTTCTCGGACCTACAAAGGTGAATTTTCAACCTTTTGGAATTTTTAATCAAAAAAGATTCAAATTTAATCAACTACAATATCTTTTTAAGCAAAATAGTTACATTTTCGATAAAGAAGTTGAATTTAAGAAAAGATTTAACTTTCCAAAAAAATATAATTAAATTTAAAGAAAATAGTCCAATTTTAAGCCAAAAGATGGTTTTTAAACTAAAAGAATTTTTTGCGAAATTCGTAGTAATTCAGTGTATCATTGCGTACCAAGTTTTAAAAAATTCGCAAAATTTATTAAAATGTTTCATTACAAAACGTACTGAATGTTTTTTTCAGCTAAAATTAAAGGTTTAATGCGCAAAAATCTCATTTTTTGCCAGGAGACTTATTTTTTCAACGAATAATGAATGCAAAATTTTTCTCCTTAATAAAGAAAAATATTCTAATGTGAAGCAAGAAGAACCTCTTTCTTTAATTTTTTTACGTTATACGTTGTGGCCGAGGAAATGCAACAATTTCGGTTTCGTAAAAAAATATTTCAACATTTTTTTCGGTGGATTTTAAAGATAATTTTTTATTTAAGATACAGAACTGTATTTTAACTTTGATATAAAATTTAAATAATTTTTAAAGATATTCAGAAGATTCAGAAATTTATGTAGAATCTTTGAAAATTTTTATTATAATTACATAAACAATTATATCCTGATAAATTATTGTAAAATATTAAAAAGTAGCAAGAGAGTCACGCGCCCTTGGCTTTATATTACCTAATATTAAAAACATAACCAATTTTAAAATCCATTACAACAAATTTTTCAATATTAAGAGTTGCAAAAAGAATTCAAGGGCCCTAGATAATTTATTAAATTATTATATCTAATAGGTATATAAAAAACAAATAAATTACTATTATTAGAATTTGTTAAAACCAATGCAAAGAATTTTTTTCTTCACTTGCGATAGCGCTGTTCAAAAACATTGTATTAAAAATTTAGATTTATTTATTTTCAAAACTTTTTCACTAATGATTCAACTTTAAAGGGTTATAATTAAAAATTTTACAACTTGAATCGTGAAATTGATGGAAAATTAAATTTTTGATGTTGAACAAATTTGTCTAATCAATTTTGTTTCTTTTTTCAATTGTATTAAAAATTCAAGATTCTACAATTTAAACGAATTTATGTGTAACTATTGTGACCACTTATATTTATTATTATTGGTATTCTATTTATTTTCTATTATTATTAATCTTTAAAAAATCCAGGTTTAGGTTTAAGAACCGAGCTCTTCAAACTGGGATTTTCTAGAGGGAGAAAAAGGCCGGGAGATCCAGAGCCAAGCTGCACCTATGGTTTGTGGTGATCCCATTTTTTCAGGTTAGGAGATTTAAAAGATCCAAAAATAATAAAAAAATTTTAAAAACTCAACAAAATTTGAAGAAATGAAGATTTTTTCAAGAGAATGGAAAAAGGTCAAATTGTCAAGATCCTTGCTCAAAACAATGTAAAGATTTTTGAAACACTTTTTTTCAATTTTTCAAGATTGCAACATTTTAGAAAAATTTTTAGCGAGTTAAAAGGATATTTATATATTTTTAATAAATTCAAAAATAATTAAACGTCGAAAGATTAAATTTTTTCATATGTAAAATAATTCTAAGAAAATAAAATATTTTCTTATAATTGGACTAACATAACACATCGAATATAAATATTTTCGAAAGACCAAAATGGCTAAATAAAAATCGACCAATTATTTAATTTCGAAATAAACCAAACTCTCACTTTCAGTCACCCCGTTCTCCGGCTTCCTGGAACTGCTGGTTCACGCAGTTTCTCAAGGGAGTAGAGCGAGAGCGGTTGTGACAATAAATATATATATATATATATATATAAATCATAAGGACTTGCATGTTGGTGGTGGTAGTGAGAAAGTATGTGGTGACAGATGGTGAGAAGATTTTTGAGTTTAGAAGTTGCGAATGAAGTGTGTGGGTGGAAGCCTAGAAGGTGAGTAGGGTTGTGAGAGGAGAAGTGTGGTTTAAAAATTTATTTTTATTGATGGACAAGGGTGGTTCTTGTAGTGCTCAGGGATGTGAGTAGCGAGAAAATGGTGTCTGCAGGGACTTTAGGTGGTGAAATAGGGCAAAGGGAGGGAAAAATTCGGGCAATTAGCGACAGCGGCCTTGAAAGACATCTGTTGGCTGCAGTAGGTACTTTTTTGATGGACAGGCCGCAGTTACCAACGAAAGAGCAGAAGGTGAAAAAATGGATCGGCAGGCGAAAAAGGAGAATCTCGGGGTGCTGATAGGCCAGGTAATGAGGACTATAAAGCAGATGGAAAATATGAGAGAGGACCTGAGGATAAGAGATGAGAAATATGAAAAGGAGGTAAGGAGCTGAGGGAAAAAGTAGAAGGATTGAAGAGAAAGGTGATGTCAGTTGGGAAGGAAAAAGTGGATAAAATTAAGCACATGGAAGAACAGATTAGGGTGTGGAAGGAAAGGGCGGGAAACAGGCTTGAGCAGGTGGAAAGCATGTCAGAAATTAGAAGTAGTTGACAGTGAGAAGGGCGAGAAGCAAGGTATTTGAAAGAGGGTGGAGAATATGATAGAAAAGAAAGTGGGAGAGCGTATGCATAAAAAGGAGGAGAGAGTGGATATGGAAACTATAGGCGCAATGGGGTTGATTATGAAGAGAACAGAGAAGGTAGATAGGACAATTAATATTGTAATAAGAGGATTGAAGCTAAAGAGTGTGGAAGAAGAAGAAGAGGGGGTGGAAGCGCTATTGAGGGTCATACGAAATAAAAATAAGATAAAGAATAAGAATTTTTCCATCGATTAAGATTTGACCAGGAAGGAAACGTATGTACAAAGCATGCTAAACGGCAGGGCTAGGTGAGAGAGGAGTAAAGCGAGAGCGGCGAAGGTAAGGTATCGGAAAATTAAAATTTGTTGTCGTAGGACTAGTGAAGACGCGGGTCGAGAGAAAGGAATAATATGAAGTAGAGCCAAAGTTGATAAGGTGGAGGCTGCACGAGGTGGTTAGAGTAAAGTGGAAAAAAAGCTATTAGGGGAATTATAACAGGGATTAAGGATGGATTAGAGATTAACGGGTAAAATGTAAGTTTGTGACCACGTACAATAAGGATGGGATGACAAGGATTAAATATAAGGGTAGAAGATTTACTAGGGAAAAAAGAAAATGATACGGTGGTACTTAAAGGGGGCACTTTAATGCTATAACTAGGAGGGTAGGAAATCAAAAGATAGAATAATAAATAAGCAAGAGGAGATTCTAAGAGACTGTGGCTGACAGATGCTATGCGGTGGTGGATGATATGGTAACAAGGGATGGAAATGGAAAAATACATTTATTTGAGTGAGATTG
This sequence comes from Druon quercuslanigerum, assembly GCA_010014905.2. Taxonomy (NCBI): domain Eukaryota; kingdom Metazoa; phylum Arthropoda; class Insecta; order Hymenoptera; family Cynipidae; genus Druon; species Druon quercuslanigerum. The sequence continues at coordinate 6,955 of JAAAKG020149473.1, forward strand.
TGGTATCGGTGATAAACAATGTGTTCCTGGATATGCAAAGGTGGAGGAATACAGAGAAATTCGACGTGGAAGGGAGGGTGGAGTCAGTCCATCAACCATTAAGTTTTTGGATAAAAAGGTACTGTAGAGGAAGGCATCGTGGGGAAGAAGGGTCGTTAAGGGAGAGGGTGAAATGAATGACGGAGGCGATAGAGATGTATCAGCAGTAGTTGGGAAAGGTAAGCTTTGAGGGGGAGTCAGTGGAAAAGATATGGCAGGATCTAAAAGAGAGAGAGAGTAAAAGTGTGTGTGTAAGAGAAAATATTTAGAAAAAATAAGAAAGGAATGTTGAAGCTGTGGTGAAATAGGGAATGCAAAAAGATGAAAAAAAAGGTAAAAAGGAAGTACATGACGTGGAAAGAAGGAACTCAGAAACGAGAGGAGTACGTACAAATAAGGAAGGAGTCTAAGTTAAGGTGTAAGAACAAATAGCAGAAAAAGGAGAAAGATCTGAAGGAGGACTTGAGAAGTGTTAAGAGAGAAAGATCCGTATGGTCGATATTGAATAGGTACAGAAAACGTAGAGTGGAGATAAGTGAGAAAATAGGGAGAGAGGAATGGAGGGAATTTTTTCAGGATTCATTTCAGGGATGAGATACACGGAAGAGAGATGAGGAAATTGGAAAAACGAGGTAGGTAGTCGGCGAGGAGCTACAAGACGAAGAAATAAATAAGCAGATAAGGTAGTTAAAACGGTCTAAGGTAGCAGGGCTGCACTGGGTAGAAAACGAATCGTGGCTGTTTAATACAGAAGAGTATAAGGAAAGGCGGAAGGAGTTAGTGAAAAAAGTATGTTGGGATGAGGGATTCTCCTTAAACTTTATTCTCCTTTAAATTATTCTCTTCGTGCCTTATGAGGAAAGTCGACTTATTTGAATTTTTTTCTTTTCTATGGAATAAAATAAAACTTTCTACTTTCGTAAAATTTTCTCGTAGGACAAGGCATTACTTTCTATTATTCTCAAAATTATGGAGATAGCATTAAATCTGAAAAGTACATATTATAACAGATAATTTATGTAACTTGCCATAAATCACCCAACATTAAAGTTAAAAATTTCTATAAATTTCTGGACATTTTCAGTCACTTATGGTACTTTTATAGTTTAATATGGTAAATTACCGTAAATTACCAAAATTTTATTAAAATTTTTGTCATAAAGTTCCGAAAATTTATGACATTTTTGGTACAGGCAATTTCTGGCAATATTAAATGTAATTTATGGTAACGTAACATTATTAGCATAAAATTCAAATTCTAAAAGTCTACAAATGTCCGGAAATTTATGAAAATTTTCGGTCATTCATGGTAGTTTTACAGTTAAATATTGTAAACTACCATAAATTACCCAAAAATAAATTTAATAAATTTTTTAAAATTTCCGGAAATTTATGAATTTTTTGCGTAATTTATGGTAATATTACTGTAATTTATGTGACTTACCATAAATCACCCACAATTCAGTTTAAAAATGGCTATAAATTTCTGAATATTTTTGGTCATTTATGGTTATTTTACAGTCAAATATGGTTCCGGAAATTTATGAAATTGTTGGTAACTTATGGTAATTTTATAGGTAATTTCTGGTAATATTAAATGTAATTTATGGTAACTTACCATTTATCGCCCAAATTTAATTTAAAAATGTCTATAAAGTTCCAGAAAATAATGGAAGTTTTTGGTCACTTATGTTACTCTTAAAGTTAAACATTTTAAATTACCATAAATTACCCGAATTCAAATTTTTTTTCTAATATCCAGAAATTTATTTTAAAAATTAGTAATTTATGGTCACTATTAATATAAATTACCCAAAATCTATTTTTATGAATTTTTATAAATTTCCGGAAATTTATGAAAATTTTTGTCAATTTCGAATTCAATTACTGGTATTATATGGTAACAACCATAAAATGCCCAAAATTCAATTTAAACATTTCTATACTCTTATGGAAATTTTCGATCATTTATGGTCATTTTACAGTTGTATATGGTAAATTACCATAAATTACTTGAAATCCATTTAAAAAATTTTATATACACTTCCGGAAATTTATGAAATTTTTAGTAATTCAAGGTAATATTACAGGTAAGTTGTGGTAACTTGCCATCATTAAAATTTTCTGGAAATTTACGAACATTTTTGGTAATTTATGGTAATATTACTGTAAATTTATCGTAAATCACCAAAAGTTGCCCAAAATTCAATTTTAACATGTCTACAAATTTCTGGAAATTTTTGGTCATTTCTGGGAATATTAAATGTAATTTATGGTAACTTACCATTGATCGCCTAAAGTTCAATTAAAAAACGTCTATAAATTTCCAGAAATTTATGGAAGTTTTCGGTCATTTATGTTACTCTTAAAGTTAAATATTGTGAATCCAAAATTAAATCTAAAAATGTCTTTACATTCATGGAAATTTTCGATCATTTATCGTAATTTTACAGTGGAATATAATAAGTTACTATAAAATATATTTTTAAGAATTTTTACAAATTTCTGGAATCTTATGACATTTTTTTGGAATTTATTGTAATATTACTGGTAATTTATGGTAACAACTATAAATTGCCCAAAATTCAAATTAAACAAATTTACTACAACCAAAAAAATGTATGGAAATTTTTGGTCATTTATGGTAATTTTGCCGTTTAATATGGTAAATTACCATGAATCACTTGAAATTCATTCAGGAATTCATTAAATTTTGAGTAATTGAAGGTAATATTACAGGTAATTTATGGTAACTTACCATAAATCGCCCAAAATTTAATTTAAAAATGTCTATAAATGCCCAAAAATTTATTGAAATTTTCGGTAATTTATGGTACTTTTATATTTGAATAGGGTAAATTGCCATAAATTACCCTAAACAATAATATCCTCGTACTTCCTAAATGGCTGTTTCAATTGAAGTAAAACTTCACAGAAAACTTCCACAGATTCCACTGAACATTTCGTCCACTGAAAGTTTTTGATTGCTTGAACTTACTCAGATAGACTTTTCGATTGAAAATATGTAAACGTTCTTCATCCACTTACTCA
>JAAAKG020149476.1:0-10043 GCA_010014905.2 Druon quercuslanigerum
CTTTTTTTACGATTGTGGCATTCTATTGCCACCTAGGGGTCTGAAAATTTAGGCAAGAGAGCTTCCAAATATACTCTCTCAGGCAATTTTAATATTGTTAACCCGCTATAGCCTTTTATTATTATCTATTGAAAAGAGTTTAAAATTTTGAATTGAAAGAAATACAAAAAGAGATTTAAACAATTGTTTTGTGCAAAATAAAAAAATATTTTTTTAAACATAGTATTAAAAAAAGTTAAAAAATAACATTAAAACAGGAAGATACAAGTTTATTAAAAAGCATGTAAGATCTTATTATTAAGTAAATGAAGTGTATGAAATCGGAACACAATAAGAAATTTTGCAATCAAATAGTTTAATTTTAGACAAAGAAAGCTAGATTTACAATACAGGCGGAAAAGTTACATTTTCAGCTGAAGAATTAATTTTTAACTATAAAAAACTTGAATTTTTAACAAACAGTTAAAATTTCAGACAAAATAATGAATAATAAATTATTTCTTTTAGAATTACTATTTATTTAATAAACAGAATTCTTTTTAGTACCCATTTTGAATATAGCACCAACCGCGGACAAGGTAGGCGCGACCCTAACGCAAGCGCAGTAGCTCATGGCGGTCACACTGCCATCACTTGCAGACCTTATAGTGTTTGTTCCCTAAAGTGGAATGACTTTAAAGCAATGCCAGTTCAGCGGTTTGACGCTTTCGATGTTTTCTCATATTCGGCGGAGATTTATATTGATCTTGCATTCAACACCATTATAGGGTAACTGAACGAATTACGGAAGGGGAACCATTTGTCGCAGAAACACTTGATATCTTGTAAATTAAAATTTTTATGCATCGAATTATTGTATTGATAAAAGCAAAACTTAACCTAAGTAAGAAAACCCTTTATCTTTGACCTCAGACAATTGAATTTCCCTCGGACGCTCTTCGCACGCGTACTGAGTGCTTGCGTCATGCGCGCATGCACGTGGATTACACGACATGCCTGGCATATGCGCTTCCATGGACGACACATTTGCTTGCTGATTTAAACGCATGTCGTGCGTGAAAATATGTACGGCGTGTCTGCGCCAAGCGCGCATGGTGCACTAGAATTGTTATCTGGGATGCAATAAAAACTAAGAAAAACAGCAAGATCAACTTTTAAATTTGTGAAATTTGGATTTTACGTTAAAATTCCCATGAGAAGGTCACGGAGTAATCGCAATAGTTTTTTTTTGCAACGGAAAGAAGTGTTAAAAATATAAGACGTATAACGCCTGCGGACTCCAGCACTTGCAGCGCATAATCTGTAAGCAACAGACAACAGGTGTTATATGCCTTATATATTTTTAAACTTTTTAACGTTGCAAAAAAAAACTATTGCAATCACTCTGTGACCTTCCAATGGGAATTTTAACGTAGAATCCGAATTTCCGAAATTTAAAAGTTGATCTTGCTCTTTTTCTTAGTTTTTGTTGCTTCCCAGATAACAATTCTAGTACAACATGCGTACATGGAGCAGAAACGCCAAACAAATGTTCACGCAAGACATGCGCTCAAAATAGCAAGCAGATGTATCGTCGATGGAAGCGCATATGCCTAATCTAATGGGAACTTAAACGTAGAATTCGAATTTCACCAATTCAAAAGTTGATCTTGCTGTTTTTTTGAATTTTTGTTGCATGATGCGGAAGGGATACTATGTGGATATTTCCTTTCACGCGGTCCGCTAGAGAAGACTCAGTCCCCTGCAACGACTCAATGTCAGCGTTAGTTTACGAGTACGGTCAAGTGAAGCGAGGAGTGCAAGTGCCGCTAGGAGTCTTTCCAGCCTGTTTTTGCATAACAAGCGCAGGCAAAATTAGTAAGAAAATAATTTAAATGATATTATCCATCATGGCAATCGGTGTTATGCATCACATAATAAAATTTTCATATGTTTTTAAATATGGGAGTAATTTTAATTTTAAAAAATCATAACAATATTTTTTTTAGCTGCGGGAAATATAAAAGGTTTCAATCGTAACATGGATGAAATTACTTTTAATTATTTTTTAACTCAAGAAACAAAATTAAACAATTATACTGAATGTGAGCACTGAATTCCAAATATGATTGAAAAAATTATATAAAATATTTTTGCAAAAAATAAGTTCAAAAAAGCATGGGGACAAAAAATATCTTTTTTATTACATATAGTTACAGAAAATTTTATATCGGGGTAAGAAATTGGTTTAATGGGTGAAAACATTTAAATACGAAAAATGTGATACTTTGGTACAAATAAACAATTTGTTAACGACAGTAACCAAAGAATAATAAAAAATGATTCATTTGAATATACTATTTAAATATACTTATTTACGCTGCTTAAAACTTGAATCCGTTTAAGCCTCAGAAACTCGGCTAAGTTTTTTTAATAGCATTTAACCTTTCAGTTTTATTTTTGCTTTCTTTAGCGAACTGTCTTATTATAAGCAATAAATGTTTTTTTTATAAAGTTCTCAAGAACGTCACAGCTGTGTTCAGCACATGGATATTTTAATGTTTTCTTTTAAAGAAGGTCATTAATTATAAGATCGAAATAGTTATTTAAACGAGCATAATGTTTAATTAAATATATCTAATTATTAATTAGTTAAAATAATATTTACTTTAAAACAAAAATATCAGGAAGGTATATTTTTTATTTATTTTTAAATATTTTCCCAAAAGAATTTTTAAAAATAAAGATATCGTTGCAGTTTAAGATAAAATGTTCAATATTTTTAATTAAAATATATAGGTCTTATATAATTTTTAATATTTATACACTATTTAAAAAACATAAAGTTATCGTTTAATCTTAAGATAAAGTTTTCAACATCCTCTATTAGAATACATAGTTCTTATTTCATTTTTGGTATTTCGAAGATGATTGAAAAAAATAAATATATCGTTCCGGAATGGTAAAGGACGAGTCTTTGTTCTGTCCTATCAATTTTGGTTTTAACGAAAAGCGCGGAGGTGTGATTGAGGGGAGGTTGTTTTGTGAGATTGAAAGGGTTAAAAAGGTCGCTGAATGTTCTAATTTGGAGGTTAGTCGACGAAGACCGGAAAAGTGAGGGGGAAGATAAGGACAGCAGATCGGTAAGGTAAAGCAGCATGCCCATGACGAGCCCAGTGGAGTCCGTAAGAGGGCAGCAGCAGATAGACATTGTAATGAGCGAATATAATTCGCATTCTCGACGCTGGGAACAGCACAATCGGTGACGCGAATTCGCGGTTTCAGTTCGAAATAACTAAAATTTGACAAATGAGCCTTGAATTTAGAAATTAAATATTATTTCAAGGAAAAAGATTGGCAAGCAACAGTCGGGCAAATCGACATGTAAATGTTTGAAACGATAATCATTTCCTGTAAACGAATATATGTATACACTAGATTAGTCGAAATTTCTTCAAAGAATATTGATGTAACTCAGATATGATTATTTAGACATAGGATATAGCGGGTTTGACGGCAGGATACATAAATCTTATATTAATTATACAATTGGCGACGCTAAGTCGTTAAAAAGAACTGAGTGAAGAGTTGTTTTGAAATTTTTTGAAACGATTAATAAGACCTCCGAGAAATCGGTTCTCCGAATGATAACATAAACAATGTGTGAGCCTGGACCATATCTTAAAAGTCGGAAAAGTATGAAGTCACGTGTTTTCTTCCCATAAGAATAAGGTATTATAAAATCGACGACGAATTGGTCACTTGGAGAGTAGGGATTTGTAGAGCAAGTATAACAGGCTAACCAGAAGAAAAAGCACAAAAGAGAGGGGAGGCTGAGGACCGCTGCGACGGTATCGAAGCTCCCAACGATGAAATAAAAAAAAAGATTAATCTGGTCCGCGGCTGCGACTCGTTCGTTAACTCGGAAGTTGAATAAGATTTTTCTGTAGAGGTAGATTTCAAAAGACCAGACCAATAAATCTTTGTTTGCAAATCGATTACGAATTTAACAATTTTATTATTTTAAAAATACCCTTTTGTTTAATCATTTATTTTAAAATTGAGAAGATTTTCAGAAGAAGATTTCATCGCTGGAGTTGGGTTTTCAAACCCTTAATTGTGGAAACGGACTCGTTATTTTATTTCCAGAAACTTTAGTCAATTCTATTTTTTATTACTTTAATTAATTATTCTTCTATTAGATCTAAAATATTTGAACTTTCGCGCGGAAAAGGACCATCGGCTTGTTAGATGGTGTCAGAAGTGGGATGCCACAAACTTTTGGCGGTGGAATCCCCTTGATAAAAAAAAGATAGGTGTTTGAACTCGTTTGAACAGTGAATGATAACAAAGTTAAGTGAGTGATAGTGAAAAAAAGGGATTTCTAAGTTCTCTACCTATCAGGACATTATAAAAAAAAATTACGAAGGATATTTAAAAATTCACTTAGGATATTTAAAAATTCGCCAAGGATAAATAAAATTCTCCAAGGATACATATAAAAAAAACACATTTTGAAGTTCATCCAGGACAACCAAGAAATTTTTAAAGGACATTTTGGACCAAAGGAGAAGAAGAAGACCGTTACTTTCTATCTATCGACCCACATTCGAATACTGTCGTCAAGAAAAGGTCAAAAAGTGGAAGAAGATAGGAAAGGTCGAGAAGAAGACGTGTGAGGACCTGAAAACCGGAAGAAGACGTGTGGATCGTCGAAAGAAGAGGAATGAAAGCCGCGACACCCTCTCAAGGTTTTTGTACGGGTTTTTAGACCTGGAGGCGAAGGGTGCAGACAAAAGGTACCGGGGTCGCAGACAGTAATCTGAAGGGACCCGTAGTTATCCCCCTGGATCACTGCAGGCTTAGAAAAAGGGAAAAATATATATAGAAAACTGAAGGGCAACGCAAGGAGAGGAACATGACCTTCAAGGACGAGGATTTTCGGCATTTTTCTGACAGAGGACATCTTCTAAAGGATTCTGGTAACCTAAGTATCCGAAGAGGCTGATTCGTGAGTGTTGGTGATTTTCATTTGTTGTGAAATTGGTGAAAATGTTTCAAAGGTGAATTTTCGACATTGAAAAAAAATCAGCCTACATCGAGACCATCAAAGTAGTACGTCGATTTGCCCTTTTATATTGTTCTTTTGCGAAGCCAATCTCAGAAAAGAAATGTTTGTGAAATTTGATATTCTAATTATGTTGCGAAATTGATAAAATTTACGTATGTATAAATATATGATATTTTGAGGTGATAATTTTCAAATGTTTGACAGTTGAGCAAACAAAATTTATTTAAAAATGCGTACGCGAAGTAAAATGGGCAAAGCTGTAAGGGCTGGCCGAGGAGCAAATGCTGTGGTAATTACGGAGAAAGCTGGTGATGCTAGGGCTGTACGTGCACAATCAGGGCAAAGTTTGCGAGGGACGGGGCAGAGAGGAGGTGCGACTAGCAATCGGTCGGTTGGCAGCCGTGGAGTGGGTACCACACGTGGTCGTCCCACTGTTTCCACTTAAGTAAGCAGAAATAATTTTGAATTAGAATATGAAGAAGAAATAGAGAAAGCTGATTCTGTTGCTGATTTTTATCAAGAAAAGGAACTTGATTTGAGAAAAAGTATGGAAATTTCAGAATCAGAAATCGCAGCACGGAATCCATTGGCAGTTTGCCGTGCCCCTGCCCGCTCGAACACTTCACGTTTTTCATGCTCAGAACCTTCTTTAGGTGCGAGTAGTTCTGTTATATTCGCGCTCCCAAAGAAGGAACCGGGGAAACCAATCCCTTTTAAGACTTCTCTCACATTTACCCCAACAAAATTTGACGGAGAAAATATGTCAGTGGGCCGTTTTATTAAAGATTGCATTTTCGCTAGAAATTCTATTGCAGCCGAAGATCGTGATCATTTATTTTTGGTAGTGCGTTCTAGGGTAGTAGGAGCAGCGTATAACGCCCTTGCAGATCGTGATGTAAATTTACTAGAGGATCTCTTAAAACACCTCAAAGTTACCTATGCCGAGCGTCGAACCTTGAACCAGCTTAATCAGGCTCTTTCTAAATTGGTTCAGCGTGAGAAAGAAAATGTTACCGAATTTGGTGCCCGGGTTAGTCAGCTTTTAGCTAACGTGATTGAATTATTAGAAGATCAAAATTCTCCGGAGGACGCTCAGTGTCTGATAAGGTCGGCTAGAAACACAGCTTGCGAGAATTTTGTTTGCGGTTTGAAAAATGATTTAGTTTGGCGTGTTAAAATTAAACATCCTAAAACTCTACAAGAAGCAATTAATGTAGCTAGAACGGCAGAATGGGACTTAGAGTTAATAAATGGTCTAGATCGGAAACCTGTAGAAAATACGGGTGAAGATAAAGAAAAATCAGAAGGATTAGGAAATATAAAGGAATACTCTAATCAGCGCGGTCGATTCCGACCATACTATAGCAACGCACGTGCCAGAAAGTGTGAGGTAGGTCGTGGCGCAGTGAGAGGAAGAGGTGGAAGTATGAGTAGAGGCATTGATAGAAACGGTCGGAACGAAGGCGAAAACTCAGGGTCAGACTTTTCTTGTTTTAAGTGCGACAGGATGGGACACATGGCACGAAATTGTACGAGTTTGTATGTCACAAACTTTAATGGTCTGCGTTGTACTAATTGCAATAAAAATGGTCACTTCACGAGGAATTGCAGGAATCTTGTTGATAAATCAAGGGCATGTTTTACCTGTAATAAAGAGGGTCATGTTGCTCGTGATTGTCCTGAAAATAAGGGTAATAACAGTTATGATAAAAATAAATTAAACTGTAGATATTGCAAAAAGACCGGACATGAAATTGAAAAATGTTTTAAAAGATTAGATAAAGTAGCAGAGAATCGCAGAGATAGAGAAGAAGATTTAAACGAGAAGTGAGTTTGACTGAATGGTGCGACAGCGAACTCTTCAAAAATGCAGCACCAATCTGACGGGTTATATTCAACATTAATATAGCAGGGAAGGCACTTTCTCCAATTGTGAACTTAGATAGTAAAGATATAAATAATAGGAACGGTGGGTTTGTTGTGGATACGGAGGCAGAAATAAATTTAATTAAACGTAGGAAAGTGAAAACAGGTACGCCAGTGAAGCTTGATGTCAGATATCATTTATTTGGAATCACCAATCAAGGGGTAAAAACATCTGGAGAATTATATTTAGATATTAATGGGGTTGATTGTCCATTTCGAATAGTACCGATGAACTTTCCCGTAAGTTGCGACGGTATACTAGGAATGCCTTTCCTGACTGACTGTCATTGATCTGAAAACATAAGTAATAAAAAATCACATCAGTGAATTTTCATTTAGTTCGCCAATTCAAACTTCTCCCAAAAGAGGTATAACACTTATTTTAAAAGCTCGTACGAAACAATTAGTAACTAATTTAACAGAAGGATATTTTCCTTTAATACCAACAGGCCCAGGTGTATTTTTGGGACAATCTATAGCAACCATAAACGAGGGTAATATTCATGTCTATTGTATTAATACTACTACCAGGGATGTAGAACTCTCAATTCCTTCCGTGACATTACAAGAATTTGATACTTTTAAATCAATAATTGAATCTGCGAAAAATAACGATAGCAAAGACAGTGCTGAAAAAAAGATAAAAACGAAAAGGAAAATACCAAAAAGAGTATTCATAACGACACTAGCAAAAATAAAAATGAGGACACGATAAATAAGAAATGCAAAACTACCCTGGTCGAACAATTCGAAAAACTACTGCCGGAACTCCACTTGTCTAATTTAAATAAAGAAAAAAAGGAATGTCTTTTAAAAACTTTGAGAAAATTTCCTTATCAGTTTTTTTTTGAAGGAGATAACTTAGGGTGCACAAACGTTTTAAAACATAAAATTAGAATTGTAGATGACACACCTGTAAATAAACCAAACTATAGGTACCCCGTTGTACATAAAGAAGTAATAGCGCAAGAAAAAAATAAGTTGAAAAAACAAGGTGCAGTATCGCCTTCTAGCTCGCCTTATAACTCGTCGGTCTGGGTAGTTCCAAAAAAAACGGACTCTAAGGGAAATAAAAGGTGGCGAATGGTCATTGACTATCGCACCCTTAACGAAAGGAATGTTGGGGGTGCCTACCCACTGCCCAATATTACGTCTATATTGGACCAGCTGGGTGGCTCTCGATACTTCACCGTGCTTGATCTTGCATCTGGTTTTTACCAGATCGAAATAGATCCAGCAGACAGACACAAAACGGCCTTTTCGACAGTTTTCGACCATCTCGAATTTAATAGAATGAGTTTTGGGCGTAAGTCAGCTCCTGCCACATTTCAAAGATTAATGAATATTGTTCTATCAGGGATGCAAGGGGTTGAACTTTTTGTATATATGGACGACATAGTCATTTATGCGAAATCGGTACAGGAACATAATGACAAATTAGAGAAGTTGTTGGGGCGTTTAAAGACTGCCGGACTTGTTTTACAACCCGATAAATGTAGATTTTTATGCAAAGAAATCGGATATTTGGGTCACGTAATTTCTGAAGATGGGGTTAAACCTGATCCGAAGAAAATTGAAACCATGAGTAGCTTTCCTCGTCCTAAAGGTCGAAAAAATATTAAACAGTTCTTAGGGTTAGCGGGATATTACCGCTGCTTCATACCAAAGTTTGCTACGATTGCTAAACCATTAACATCGTTATTAAAAAAGGATGCGCCATTTGTCTGGTTCGACGCTGCAGAAAACGCTTTCAAAAATCTTAAAAATATTCTCTGTACGCAACCGTTATTGCAGTACCCGAAATCCGATAAGCCATTTATAATCACCACAGATGCGTCCGATTTTGCTATAGGAGCCATACTAAGTTAGGGTGAAATCGGTAAAGATTTACTTATTGCATATGCACGTCTATGGTACAAAATTTACGTTAGTTACAGATCACAAGGCACTAGTATGGTTAGACAAGTTAAAAGACCCTACGATGGGATCCCGCCTAGCTCGTTGGAAAGTCAAACTCCAAGAGTATAAATGCAAAATAGTATACAAGTGAGGTCGTGTTAATGCCAACGCGGATGCGCTTTCACGAAATCCAGTTAATTCTGACAAAAAAATTGATAAAGAAAATATTGGTGGTGGAGATGGTCATGACGATGCCACAGAGGGCTGTGGGTCGAATATTGGCTGCTTCTCCTGAAGCAAAGTCCTCTACCACGAATATCCTATAGAAAGAGCTTTTGTTTATTATTGTCACTCTGATATGGAAGTTACTTACGGTAACCTTAGTAATGAAATGGTAGAAAGTGATGAGATTGATGTGAATAAAGAAATTATTGAAGAAGATGGCGACGGTTTGGTCTCAGATGTTGGAGACAGTTTGATCTCGATGGGAAATGTAGCCCCAAGCTTGAGTGATTGTGCACAGGTGGTAAGCTCTATACCCCAGCCTAGCTCCGGTTGGTGCGGGCCCCGCCAGGATAGGGACGAGACAGAAACTGATGCACAAGTTTCGGAGGGGTGCAATTCGGTTCTCTGCATTACACCTGTTTCTGGGTCACCCAATGGCCATGGGGGATCACCGGGTGCGGGTGACAGTGAAATTGCTAATGGACAATCAATAGTTCTATTTGTTAAGTGAGGTTGGAATTGGTCATGGAAATTAGTAAAATTCCTATGACAGTCCCAATTGCTCCTTTTCAGGAAGATGAATAAACACTACTTGTAAAATCAACCTATTTTGAAGAGAAACCACAATTGCCTTTGGGAAGGGTAATCTTTAAAATTAGGTATTTGGACAAAATTCATTATCCAAAAAAAAGACATTAGCGTCATATAAGGAGCGGGCACAAACGTTAGTCGCAACACAAATCTGTCTCTCGCTTCTGGGAACCTACCTTCTTGCATAAATTAATTTGTTTTAAAAAAATATATCAATATGAAAACATTCACGATAAAGGCAATAATCGATCCCGAGACCAAAGAAAATTATGTTTCCAGGGGATTTCTAATGGAAAACTATTTTAAAATTCAAGGGCTCAGATTAGAAAAGAGTGAACTGAAATTTAACGTA
>JAAAKG020149477.1:0-10043 GCA_010014905.2 Druon quercuslanigerum
TTCCTCATATTGCAGTTCCCCTTTGCCATTTCTCACGTTGACAGATTCTGTACTTTTAATTCCCTTCATTGCTTTATGAATTCAAATATTTCAAAGAATCTCAAGGAATATTTACGAGAATTTGAAAATTTTGTACGATTGCAAAATTTGATGAAATTTAAAAATATATAATGTTATTTCTGAGGAATAAAAAAATTCATATTTAAGGCTATTTGAAACAATGTCAAGACATTTTTATTAGATTTCAATAAATTAAACGAAATTCAAAAGATTTACAGTATTTTAGTGTATTTTAAAAGAATTTCGGAGGATTTTTAAGGTGATATATTTTGAAGAGGATATGATAAGATTTTATAGGACCTACAAGTGTCTAGATATTTAAAAAAATTCCATTGGAAGATCTAGAAAGTAGATTAATTTTAAATAAACATCAAGGAGTTTTATATTCTTATGTTTATTTATTAATATTATATGTTCATTATTCGTTTTCATGTTCATTTTCATCTTTACTTATATTACAAATAATAGTTTTTGTTACCGGATTTCTTCTACAGGTAAAAAGTAATTTTTTTCCTTAACATTTTCTTCAGAAAGTCATCCCCAAAATATACTTCCAAGAATAGAAATTTTGAAAAAATACTCAAATGTCTTCAATTTTGATCAATCAATTTCAACTTGAAAATTAAACTTTTTAGCCCTAAGATAATGAAAAAACTGTTTTGTCACCAGATAAGATAAAACTCAGGTACATTTAAAAATAGAATATAACTGTTAAACTATAATTTGAAACGAAAAATAGCTTTATTTGATAATTCTAAAATAAATTCTCAAAAAACATGTGTATTTAAGAATTAGGTGTGAAGGATGCTTCTAAAAGATACAACGCCATAAATTTGAAAAAAGTTTAGGCACGCGTTTCCAGATTACATTTTCTCACATTTAATCTATCTTACTTGGATCTAAATAATTCTGAAATACTGATTGGTAGATAGGTTATTAATCGAGAAAATACGTTTAATAAAACCCTGTTATTAAGCAATTCTTTATTTCAAAGAGTGTAATAATCCAGAGGTATAATATTTTAATTTTTTTCACCCATGCAATGTTATCTATTGTTTTATTTTAAACAATAAATATTTATCAATCAATTATAATATTTAAGATAAAATCAGAAAAACTCACTTTGAATTGCAACCTCCAGAAAAATAGACCGTTCTTTGATAAACATTTTTCTGCATGATGTGTGAATATTCTTTCCTATTTTAAAATTTATCTTAATATACAGCCATAAAAAAACAGAAATTTCAATACTTAGGAACCTCTGCAATTATAATAGCACTGCTTGAACCTCTCTCTCGATTACAAGAGATCGGATATCACATTCTCTGAGAGGGCGTAAGTGCGGAATAATGAAGCGTTTCTCGCCAAATGAAACATAAATTCTCAAAGGGAATGGTATGAGAATTAAACTGCGTTGCTAATAGTTTAATAAGAAAACATAAATAGAGAATTTGAACATTAATTATCTGAATACTAACTATCGGAATAAAAACGATTCATATTTTTATTTACAAATTTAAAAAAAGGAACAAGTCGCATCTTATCTTTACTTCTATACTCTAAGGAAAATTTACAGATGTTTTATAGATATAGCATTTCTCAAAATTAGGATATCCCTTGAAGATCCCAGAGATATCACTACTTATATAATATTATATTTCACATTTATAAAATTGTGGCAAAACTTGGACGCGTGAATTCGGATTTAGTTAGTTTGCATCGCTCGTAGCGCCTGTTGCGGAAAATGTCAAAACCCTTAAATTTTCATAATATTGCATACGTGCCATCTTAGTGCCATGGCAGCTGATAAGCAAAAATAAAAAACAATGGCATTGCTGTAGTTAAAATTTTTTAAAAAGTTATACTTCAGTTCTTTAAATTCGCGATTCTTAAATTTGAAATCAAATTGTTTCATTTTAAAGCTTTCAGTTAGAAATGGTATAATTTAAACCCATTTCTAATAAAATTGTCCAATTTTTAAAATTTAATCTAAAGTTTTACAATTTGGAACGCTTCTAATTAGAAATAATACCATTAGTAAAACTTGTGTTTTAGCAGTTTTCCGGAAGAGGCGCTACGAAAGTTGCAAACTAACTAAATCCGAATTTATGCGTCCAAATTTTCCACAGACGGCATGGGAGTGGGGTCATTATACTACTTCGAGCAAGGTGACGTTCATGACTTTAGATTAGATAGCAAAGAAAAAAAATAAACATCTTTAATTTTACAGAAATTTACAACATTTCAAGATTTTTAGAATATCAAAAATATGCATTTGCTATTAGCCATCTTTATAAGATTTCTACACATTACGGAAAATAGAAATTATCGCGATGATAGTGTAATTCTTGTCATGTTCTGAAAAATTTGTAATAGAAATATTTGGAAAAAAAAATAATTTTTTGTTGCTTATGTATATTTTGATTTTTAAAGAAAACCTTAATTCATATTTTATTAAAGAAAATGTATCCATATATCTCCATATATCTCTAGTTCAATTATGCAGAGTAAAATATTGAATAAAGACATTCAAAGTTATAAAGTTGCAATTTTTTAAGTAGGTAATCAGTAACGGATTCCTTAGTAGAGGCACTGTAATTTTTTTTACTATAATTTGTCTAGGCAAAGAAGAATCTAAGCGCCAGAAAGAAAAAGAAATATTCTTCGGTACACATAAATTAGGTCCAAAAAATAATAATAAAAAGGTCAAATAATGAAGTTTTTCCCTAGAAGAACTCGATTAGATGATTTTAAGTGCTGCCTCAAAAATTATTAACTCAAAAATGTGAGACGTAACAAAAAAATTAGATCTTTCTTAAAGATAATGTTTGTATTATTGTAGCAACAACCGAATAAAAGATTATTGTCATCAACATTTATTTATTCTATTTAAGTTATAAGAAAAAAAAATTATTTTTTCTATACGTTTTTGATAACTATAGAAACATTAAAAGTAAAGTCCTGTTGCCCATAATTACAGATTTATATAGATTTTTCAAACGTATTCAATAATATACAAAGGCCGTAGCAGGATAAGCATGGTTTGAGTGCCCCCACTAGGATGTAATCCATATTGCGGGTGCAAGTGGCTTCCCATATAAGATTAATTTACCCCAAGTATCAACTTTGAAAAAAAAATTTTATGAAAGTTATAAACAAATTTTGAAAAAACAAAAAATCCAATTTTCTCGAAAACGGCCTTACCGATCATGATGGTCAAAATATATGTTATAGAGGGTACTAAGGGAGTTCCGAAACAAATTTCATGATCAATTCTGTTGATTATAAGAGGATAAAATAAATTATTTAAATTTTCAAATAATTCTTTTAAAAGGAAGTACTTCTGAAACACGAACAATTTTTATTTTATATGATGCTCATATTCAAAGCATCAATAGATATTTTTTCGGAAATGATCAAAGCATTAATTCATAGTGTAAAAAAATAAAAACTACTTTTTGGCCCCTCAAATGTATGCAATTCAATGAGAATGAGGGCCAACTTAATTTTTAGCTTATGACGATGTAAGTTATACGCAATGGTGTAATAAAATTCAGATGCAACAGCATTTCGACTGAAAATAAACTTGATCGTGAATTTCCCAGTTATAGTCTCCATAGATTATAAGTAAATAGAAAAATACTTCATTTTGCTTACTGCTGACATTCGCCAAACTAATTTCATGTTTGCGCAGAATGCACCACGTGGTGGTCGCCAGTCAAATAAACATCCCTTAATTTATTTGCACTATATACAACTATATGCATACTGTATTAATAACTGAACAAAACATATATACACTATATACACACACGAATCCCATCAATTTACATATATACACTTCACATGCACAAAACATATGTATATTATTTTGAAGCTTCGTATTTGTTATCGTCACTGTTTCCTTCGATGACAGAATGAACATTCTGTATACAATAATGTATATAGTGTATATATGTTTTGTTAAGTTATTAATACAGTATGTATATAGTTTTATATAATGTAAATAAATTGGCAACCATGAAATTAGTCTGGCGAATGTCAGCAGTAAACAAAAAGAAGTATTTTTATATCTACTAATAATCGATGGGCACTATGACTGGGGAATTCACGATCAAATATGTTTTCAGTCGAATTATGCTGTTGTATCTGAATTTTATTACACCATTGCGTATAACTTACAGGGTCATAAGCTAAACATTAAGTTAGCCCCTCATTCTAATTGAATTGCATACATTTGAGGTGCCAGCAAGTAGTTTTTATTTTTTTAAACTATGAAGTAATGCTTTGATAATTGCCGCAAAAATATGTATTGATACCTTTAATGTGAGCATGACATAGAAGAAAAATTGTTGGTGTTCCAGAAGTACTTCCTTTTAAAAGAATTATTTAAAAATTTCATTAATTTTTTTTATCCTCTTATAATCAAAAGAACTGATTATTGAATTTTTGTCGAAACTCCCTTAGTACCCTCTATAACATATATTTCGACCATCATGATCGGTAAAGCCGTTTTCGTGAAAGTTGGATTTTTTTATTTTTCAAAATTTTTTTATAACTTTCGTAAATTTTTTTTCAGTTGATACTTGGGGTAAATTTATCTTATAGGGGAAGCCACTTGCCCCCACAATATGGATCACATCTGAGCGGGGGCACCCAAAACATGCTTATCCTGCTACGGCCTTTGAAAAAAAAACAAAAAACCACTTTTACAAGAAATTAATTCAAAATTAAAAATCTCAAACGCAAAAATCATATTACTCTGGTTTTCAATAATTTTCCTTGTTTATTTTCATAGATATTCAGGTTAAAGAAATTAAATGTCAACATAGATTGCAAACATAAATCTGAAAAATAGCTTACACGTTACATATTTTTTGATTAAATATGTTTGCTTGAAGAAAACTTGCTTCTGTCGATGGTAAATTGAAGTATATATTTTTATTATACATACACAAAGAAAAATGGATGTTTAAATGCAGATGTTCAAAGGGTAAGATTGCAGTACCTATCATGCAGATATTCATGCCAAACATGTAATTCCGATACGAAAACCGTTCGAGAGCATGCGCATTGCGCATTGTAATTGGACGACTACATTTGACGGCTATAAATTTTCAATATTAGAATAAATTAATATTACAATTTTGGAACATTTCTAAAGAATAAAAATTAGGTATCCGAAAATAAAATTTGATAACGACTTTTTTCTGTCTAAAGAAGGGGAAAATTATCTTAAGTTTCAGCTATATTGACCTAACACGTTTGACAAAATATTTATAAAAATTTCAAATAAAATTTGAGTTTAAGTAACTTAAAATAGATAGAATTTTAAAATCA
Organism: Druon quercuslanigerum; assembly: GCA_010014905.2. Taxonomy (NCBI): domain Eukaryota; kingdom Metazoa; phylum Arthropoda; class Insecta; order Hymenoptera; family Cynipidae; genus Druon; species Druon quercuslanigerum. The sequence goes on from JAAAKG020149477.1 coordinate 5,401, forward strand.
TAGAACAGATCATTCATGCTCTGATTACTTACTCCCGTTTTTATTTTGAATTAAAAATATTGAACAGAACCTCAACTTGACTGAATGTATCATCTGATCGACATTTCATACCCTTTATCTGTTTTTCGTTCATGTACGAACATTAAAGTTTAATGTTGAATTCACTAATAAGTTTTCAATTAATTCCTTAAATGACCATAAAAAAGTAAAATCGTCAATCATTTACAGGCGTTATTTGACATAACCATGCATGTAATATCTCGGACATTTCAGTTGAACATTTTGGATGTTAGAGAGTAACATCTCACTTTTTAAGATCTACAGATGCTAACTTTGAACATCTAGATTGTTGTCCTGTAGTTAAACATAAAATGTGTTCACCCTGAAGACCTAGATGTTACGTTTGCACATCCATTTTTCTCCGTGTAGATTTATTATATCACGAACATTAAATATTTATTATTATAAACTTTTTGATGACGCTGGAGGAGATTAAGAAACATTTATTAGCATGAATACTTTTTTAAAGGTTTTATTGTGTGTTTATCATATTCCCCTTTTCAAAACCCATATCCTTTTTTCACTTTTTTCCATCCTGCACTATTGCTTCATCCAATTCCTTTATTTAACATTACGGATCGTCCATTACGTTACCACTGTAGGAGGGGAGCGTATCTCACAAAACCTACAGTTGGCAACGGTTGATGAATGATTTTAGTCAAAAATTAATCTACTTATTTAAAAACTTACGTTTTTATTTGAAAATTTAACTTTTTGGTTCAGAATTCTCTAATTTGTTAACAATTCTTTTTTTTGTAGAAAAGTAACTTTCTGTTAAAAAAATTTATTTTTTAGTTGAAAACTTAACTTTTTTGTTAAGATTTTTTGAATTTTATTAAGAATTCTTCTTTTCTGGGTAGCAAATTCAACTTTTTGGTTTAAAACTCTTTAATTTTATTGAAAATTCCTCTTTTTCGGTAGAAAATTAATCTTTTTGTTTTAAAATTCATCTTTTCTACTAGAAGCTTCAACTGTTTGTTTGACAATGCTTGAGTTTTATTGAAAATTTGTCATTTTCGGCGGTAAATTAATCTTTTTGTTTAAAAATATAACTTTTTTTAATTGCAAATTCAACTTCTTGGTTAAAAATTCTTTAATTTTATTGAAATTGCGTATTTTTTGGTAGCAAATTAATTTTATTTTATTCATCTTTTTTGTTGAAAAATCAACATTTTTGTTAAGAATAAATACTGAAGTTTGTTGAAAATTCATCTTTTTCGGTAGAAAATTAATCACTTTGTTTAAAAACTTATGGTTTTGGTTAAAAATTTAAAATAGGTTTTAAAGTTGAATTTCTTTCCTAAAAATGAATTGTTTGGTTGACGATTTAGAATTTTATTAAAAAATTTATCTCTTTAGTTATAAATTGAACTGTTTAGTTGAAAATTGCTTTTTTTGTTTGAAACATTACTTTGACAAGTCAAAACTTACCTATTCTATTTTTGGTCGAAATTGGTTATTTCTTTACATAAAACTTAATTTTTTGTTGAGATTTCTTGAATTTTATTAAAAATTCTTCTTTTCTGGCTAGCAAATTAAACTTTTTGTTTTAAAATTCATCTTTTTTAGTTGCAAGTTCAACTTTTTGGTTGAAAGTTCTTTAATTTAATTGAAAATATTCATCTTTTTTGGTAGCAAATTAATTTTCTTCAATTCATTTTTTTTTGTTGAAAAATCACCTTTTTAGTTAAGAATTAAATTTTGAAATTTGTCGAAAATTCATCTTTTTCGGTAGAAAAGTAATCTTTTTGTTTCAGAATTTATCTTTTATATTAGAACCTTTAACTTTTTGGTTGAAAATGCTTGAATTTTATTGAAAATTTGTCTTTTTTGTTAGTAAATTAATTTTTTCTTTAAAAATGTATCTTTTTTAGTTGAAAATTCAACGTTTTGGTTAATAATTTTTGAATTTTGTTAAAAGTTCATTTTTTATGTATAAAATTAATCCCTTTGTTTAAAAATTCATGTTTTTGTTTACAAATTTAACAACTGGTTTTAAAGTCGAACTACATTTTTAAAAATGCATTTCTTGGTTGACGATTTAGAATTTTATTTAAAAATTTATACCTTTTCTTATAAATTGAACTGTTTAGTTAAAAATTGCTTTTTTGGTTGAAAAATTACTTTGATAAGTCAAAATTTACCTATTCCATTTTAGGTCGAAAATGGTTATTTTTTTAAAGCAAAACCTAAACTTTTTGTTAAAATTGAACATTTTTGTTGAAAATTCGTGTTTTCTTTTGTCAAAAATTAATCTAGTTTAATTCGAAATTCAACTACTGGGTTAAGATTTCTTGATGTATTTTTTTGGAAATTCGTCTTTTTGGTATAAAATTACCTTTTTTAGCGATAATTTAACTGTTTTGTATAGAAAATTTGTTATTTTGTCTTTAAAGTTCAATAATTTAGTATAAAAAATCAACTGTTTGGTAGAAAATGATTTTTTTTTATAATTTAAAATTATATTTTTTAAATTAAAATTTTAACTATCCCACTTTTAGTTCCAAACTGTTCTTTTCCTCGTTTAAAAATCAGAGAAATGGACTAGCCAGAAATACACACAAAAAAATCATCATAAACATAAAATCGGTTTTTACCTGAAGGCTTAGTTACTTGTTGGGGGGGGGGGGGGATTTGCAAATTAACGGTAACTTTAACCTATTTGTACCAAATTCCTGCGATTCTATCTTTTTTCTTCAATGTCCTATTTTTTGTACATATAAATTGCAAATCCATAATATTTACTACACCCAAAAAAAGTTTTAAGATATCGTCAATGATTGCTAAAAATCAAAGTTATAACGTTCCAACTTTTATCTTATCCTAAAATATATTATATATTTATTCCTGTACATAATTTTAAGATAAATTAGAAATATTATAATTTTTTTCCGTCAATGCAATCTATTTCACAATTTTGTACTCCTTTAGTAATGGCCTTTAATAGCCAAGTGTAAATGACACTTTGAAATTTGATATCAGTAGAATTTCATACATTCCGTATCTTTTTTTTCCCTTTATTTCTGAAATCTAAAATTGCGCTAAGAAAAGAATGTAATATATTTTTGACGGCATTGTGTAATTTCATAATTAAACTACACGCCGTTTAAAGGGGAAAAACGATACTGAACAGAAGTTCCTTCTTTAACGCATAGATTAATGGCCTTCACGTCACAGCTTTGTCGTTGCTTGCGACATACTTTTGAAAATAAGGTTTCTCAGACTTTGCGCTTTCCAGAAAAATTACTACGTTTCATACCCGGATAAAAAGTTAGTCACTACCGGCGAAAATTATCCACACGCCTGTTCTCGAAAAATTGGAACAAGTCTGGACATAACTAACATTTTTGGGATTTCTTATGCTCAATTTAAAGATTCGGCTATTACTTTTTTCAGCTTCAAAAGTTGAACATTTTCAGCAATGCGTTATTATTTACAAATACGTTTAGAAAATCATTTGTATCATATTTTAATCAATCTTAATAATAATTATGAAAATACTAGTTGTAAATTTTTTTAATCATGTAAAGTACTATTAAAATTTGAAATTTTGCGATTTATTTATACCAAGTTCGACCCTGGGATCTAAAATGAGTTATAAAAAGTTAATTTTTTCCAGTGTTATTAAAATTGCTCGAAAACATGACAATTTGACTTTTTTATTAATTAGCATTTTATAAAATTGAGATTTTGTCTTCAACTGGGTTTTCTATTCAATATTAGCTTTCGAATTTTTTGAATTATTATCTAATCAATTATTAAAAATATTGTACATATGTCATGTTGGTACTTTTCGCTACAAATTCATCTTTTTTCAGAAAAACTTTAATATTAAATGAAAAGATTTTGAATAAAACTTAAGATTTCTTACAAATTAGGCTGTATTATTTTTCTAGAGAGATTTTAGAACTTTTATAGAAAAATCTGCATCACAAAATTATTAGATGTAAAAGCTTTACACTGTTGTAACAAATAACATATTTTCGTATTTTTAGCTTCTTTACTTTTTTTATTTTGTTGTACAGAAGTTTTCTCTACAATTTGAGATTGCATTAGCGTCTTACACCAAAAATTGGCATTTTGAAACAAAAATCATTATAGTTCGAAAAAGGTTTTCAGTTTTTGAACAGTTTTTGTTTATATTCACTGTTTTTTACATGAAACCGTTTACTTAAAAATATTAAATTTCTAAGAAGATTCACACAACTTTTTCACAGTATCAGATTATGTTGGCGTTTTGCCCCGAAAATCAATATTTTTCTAAAAACTCATTAGATTTCAATTAAAATTAAATTTTGTATACAATAACAAATATTATTTCAATTGCGTACAATTAAGGGGCCGGATCGTATAAGGGCGTATAGAATTTTTTCGTGCGAAATCATAGTCCCCTGGAGGCATCAAAACAAATTTTGGATTTAAAATTTTTGAATAACATATCTGGACGTGAAATTTTATTGTGCATCTTTTTTCCTCTAGATAAAAAGTTGTAACTTTTTTAGTTTCCGAAATAAAACCAAAAAACTGACTTTTTTGAAAAACTTGATTTTAATCCGTTTTTCACTTCAACACGTGCTCAGTGC
>JAAAKG020149478.1:1590-18033 GCA_010014905.2 Druon quercuslanigerum
CGAATCCTCGACCAAAAAGATAAATTCTCAACCAATAACATTAATTTTTTGTCAAAAAAAAAACATTAAAAAAAATTACATTTTCAATCAAAGTGATGAATTTTGAACTGAAATGATAAATCTTCAACCATTACCAATTGCAGTTTTAATCAATATTATTAGAATTCTACTAAAAAGGGTGAATTTTCTAAACAAAAATACGAATTCTTAACAGAATTTTTATGTTTTCAATCAAAGAAGATTTTTCAGTCAAAAAAAAAATTGTATGCAAATTATAATTTGAAGGGAAAAATAATTTGTAATCCAAATACAAAATTCAATTAATAGTTCTTTGTATGAAATTCTTTAGTTTATTTTCTTTCTGGTTATATAAATACTTTCCCTAAGTGCCTTGAGAAAATTTAAAACAATTTCTTAAGGTTTGAGATGTCAAAAAAGTGGTAAGAAAATATTTAGGAATATTTTTTATTTTACAGAATTTTATGAGATTGAAAGGAAAATACTGAGACGCTTAGCATATATTTAGGATTTTTTAAAGCTTAAAAAAAAATTAAATATTTAAAAAAATTTTGAAACTTCCAAAATTTTCTTTAATATCTAAAAAAATTAATAAAATTGTTGTAAAATCTTCTAAATTCTATTTTCAGAATGTAGGAAATGTTTAAGAATGTTCCGAAAACTTTTTTAAATTTTGTAAAGTAAAAAATCATTAAAAATTTTCCCAAGAATCTTAAGAAAATTTTTCATTCTCTTGAATCTGCTCAAATTTTTAAAAAGCTGCTTCATTTTCTGTTATTTTTTTAAATCTATAATTTATTCAACAATTTTTTTAATCCTTAAAATTATTTTGGTATCTTTTTTAAACTTCTAAATATCTCTTACACTTATTCGAATTTTTTATAAATTTTGTACTGCTGCATAATTCAAAAATTTTGCTCTATTAAAAATTTAAAAAATATTTTCTCAACATTATTTTCTAAACGTAAAAGATTAATTAAATCAACATAACCGAAAGTGGTTGCAAAATTATAAATATTTTTTAAAATCTAATAATTTTTTATTGAAATTAGTAATAATTACTGAAGAAAAACACTAACATGATTCAAAATGGTTAAAAGATTCTAAATCTTGTTCAAATTATCATTATTTTTGTTTCAAAAGCCCCATTTTTGATTTAAAACAGCAAAGTTACGCAAAATTGTTAAAGACTTCAATCAATTTTGATTTTGGCGATTCAAAACAAAATGTAATAGCCCCCAAATTTGTACTTCAAACCTACTGATGTCAAAATTTATCTGCTAAAAAGTTGATTATATAATACATTTATTTTCAGTCCAGTTATGATTGTGGAAAATGTTCAGAGAAAGAAAAAAATTCTAAAAGAGAACAGTGGAAAAAGCGCGAAGCCTGGGGAGGCTTTCTTCCAGTTTTAAATTAATTAAAGCAGATTACCTTGAAGGATGTGAAAACTTTAATACGTACCCCACCTTTTTTTAGTTTTTCTTTTATTTTATTTTCTTCGTGTTTGATTCTTTCCTTTAACTCTTTCGCCACCAAGAAACTTTGCACTGCAAAACTTTTTTCCATGGAGTTTTGAAGGGTTCTTTTACTTTTAATTCGCTAAGGTGTGCATGCCTTAGAGTGCGACTGGCTTCGGCTTATTACTATAGTATAGGAAACTAGGTGTTAAGATCTCTCTCATTTTCCTAGGGCACGTCAATTTTCATTTAAAAGTTTTGTCGTCCCTGCCTTCTCTTTCTCTTCACTGTTCGAGACCCAACAACTTTTACTTGCTGCTCATCTTACTAACTTCTCATTTTACTTTCTTCTCATCTTCCTTTCTTGAATCGAAAATTTTCCCCTTGAAACTGACACTCTTCACTTTCACAGGACTCGGACTCATAACAATATTTGAAACTTTTTTTGAGCAGACGCTATTTTGCTACTACACCGGACCCTCGGTTTAGGGCCCCGCGGTTTAGGAACCAGAAGAAAATTTACGTAGAGGAACCCACCAGTAGCACTAGGAATTGTTGCTGATATTGTACTTATTCTTTAATTTTAAATTATTATTTGTGTTGTACAACAAACTGGAAGAAATTAAAGAAATATTTTTTACTACAGAAAAAAAAATAAAACAGAAATTGTCCTTACGGCCCTGAATATTTGCGTTTGGAATCCCTCGATTTGGTGCCACGACTGTTTGCAGGCGACCCCCGATACTGAACTTAAATCTGGGGTCTAGTAAAATTTTGAAAACAATTACACTAAAGACAGTATTTTACACAATTGTCCACTAATTTCCCTATTTCTTTTCTTTTCCTTAAACTATTTTTTTAAACCAAGCACCCCTATATAATCTTACGTAATTTGTGCCAAATAAATTTTTTCCTGGATTTATTTAGTGTTTTAATTTTTATTAGTTCTAAGGCAATTAATTAATTTTTTTTATTATTTATTCATTTTTAAACAAATATTTGCACATTTTACCAAAAAGGTGAACTTTTCACAAAACAGTTGCATTTTCTACAAAAAATATCAATTTTAAACGAAACACATAAATTTTAAACCTAATATTTTGAAGAATGTGTATGATGTTAGACCAAATTTTATTTGGTGAATTTTTTATTTAAAATTTCACGTGACTACATGTTTAAGTAAATTTGTGCAATTTTAACTAAAAATTGAGTAGTTAAGTTTTTTTTTTAAAAAGAATTAATTTTTAAAAAATTCACAAAAAGTTGAATTTTCAACCCAAGAATGCAATTTTTAAAAAAGTTAATTTTTAACAAAGTAGTTAAATTTTTAATTTATGGCAATAATTTTTAACAACAAAAATTCAACAAAAAATATTGATCTTTAGCTAACGAAACTGACGAAAAATAGTATATAATATTTGATATGTCAACAAAAACATACTTTAAATTGAAATAAAAAATAGTTGGATTTAACCAACAAATGCGAATTTTCACCAAAATACTTGTAGTTATCTTTTTATTTTAGAGGGTTAATTTTCAATTAAAAAAAACATTATACAAAAAAGTTGAATTTTCAACCCGCGAAAACTAATTTATAACTATAAAGTTCATTTTTAACAAAATAGTTCAATTTTCAGTTTAAAAAAGTTATTTAAAAAAAACGAATTTTAACTAAAAGGATAAATCTAAAACTAACAAAATTAACTTTTAAGAAAATAGAGTTGAATTTTGAACATATAAGGACGAATTTTCAATCGAAAAAAAACGTATTTTAATTTAAAATAAAAAACAATTGGATTTAAGCAAAAAAAATTACAAGTAAAAAAAATAACAATTAAAAAAAATTGCATTTTAAACAAAAAATTTGATTTTCTAATAGAAGGACAAATTTTTAACAAAATATATCAATTTTTTACCAAATATACAAAATGAATTTACAAAAAAAAAACTTGAATCCGTTACATATACAGATTAATTTTTACCCAAAAGTTTGTTTTTTACAAAAATATTGATTTTTTACTAAAAAAGAGTAATTTTTGACAAAATATATCAATTTTTAAACAAAGATTTAAATTTTATATAGAATTGTTGTATTTGTTCAGTCAGAAATACGAATTTCCTTTAAAATAGTTAAATTTCGAACACTAAAAAATTCATTTTTAGTCGTAATGGATTAGATTATAAACGAAATAGATTAATTTTTTAAGCAGACATTTAAATTTTAAAGCAGAAAAATTTTTTAGTCAAGAAAGAAACAAAAATTCAATCAAATTGTAGATTTTTCAAGCGAAAAATACGAATTCTTGACAAAATTGTTCAACTTCCAGATAAATAATTTAATTTCGAGCCAAATAATTAAACTTTTAACCAAAAAAATATGAATTCCTAATCAAAAATTTAATTGTAGACTTCTTAACTGAATTCCAATTTTGGACCAAAAAGAACATGAGATAAATAATTAGGAATTCTGAAAATTTTTAAAATAAAAAATAAACATTTTAAATTAACAATACAATTGTTACTACTTGGTTAAAAAATTAATTTTATTATTAAAAGTTCAATTATTTTGTTAGAAATTCATTTTTTAGTGAAAAATTCAACTGGTTTGTTAAACATTCGTCTTTTTTGGAAATAATATTCGTTCTTATGGATTGAAAAATTCATATTTTTTTGCTAAAATGTCAAATTCAGATAAGAAAATTTCAAAGGATTTCAAACATTTTATGTTGCTTAAAAATATTCAAAAAAATTTCAGGAGATTTAAAAAAATTTAAATGAATATCAAAGAATCATTTAACCTATTTTAATTGATATCGAAGATCTCGAAAAGACTTCGTTTAGAGTACTTTGGAAAATAAATTAAAAACATTTTTTACAACAATTTTCACAACAATTTTTTACAACATTTAAAAGATTTTATTGAGCCTTCAAAGATTTCCAAGATTTCTAGGGATATAAATAGTATTTTATTTTAGAAAATTTTATGTATAAGTAAAAGTAGTAATAGTATCGCTATAGTCAGACATGGCACTTTTACTACTAGAGTAATTTAATTTATATTGAAGAGGCTCTAAATGATTTCTACTTATTCTAATGGATTCTTACGACTTCCAATCATTTTAATGGATCATAAACAATTTTAACAAGTTTCTAGAGAACTTTAAGGAGCAAATCAAGTATATTTCAAAGGATTTCGATGGATTTGGAGGATTTCACGAGATATGAGATAATAATAGAAACTTTAAAGGATGTGAAAGATTTTAAGTTATTAAAAAAAATTTTAATTTTGAGAGATTTTTAAAATAAAATATGTAATATAATATACAATCCTCTATTTCTGGATTCTTGGCCTCTTTCAAGTCCAACACGATTGCTTTTTACATTCGACTGACGTATTTTCGGTCAAAGCTTTTCGATTTTCTCTCTTTTAAAGTTTGACTTCATCTTGAAGGACTCTTTTTAACAAATCGCTGCTTGAAACGACGCTCAACGTGAATTTGTTTGATTTACCCCCCCCCCCCTTGCTGCTCCCTACGCCCAGCTGTTCTCGTATTTGCGGAAGCAAAGAGATTCGAAGGAAAACGTATGTTTTATTTATACGATTCCTCAGTACTTTTCTCTGCCATTTTACGATATATAGAATCAGACGAAAGCGAATTCTTGATTAGAGCTTTTAGTTGATTTTTATTTATATTCAGAGAGTTAGTTATCTTTTAGTAATACTTAGTTTAATTAAGAATTGAAATAATGATTGCAAATAAGTGTGAAACTTAGCACTAATATTTTTTGAATACAATGCATTTCCCTCTGCCCCTCGTTTTTACCCTCTCTGCCTCTTGAATCTATAACCTTTCTATATTTACCCCTTCCTTTTACTTCCTGTCGCCAATCATCACTTCCATTCATTTCCCGTCTCCAATTACCCCTTTCCTTGAACCTTCCATTCACCTCGACCTTCCTCCACGCTACGCTTTCTGATATTACCCCCTTTTATCCTATCCATCTACCAACACTATAAACTTGCTATATTCATCTCTTTCCTTTACTCCGTCTTACTAATCATTTCTTCCCTTAGCTTTCCACTATTCTTCACATTTCGTCGCCCTACTCTTTCTAATATTGTCCCCTCCCCAGTTAAACTTTTTCCTTCTTCTCCACCTTCTAGCACTATACACTTTTTATATTTACCCCTTCCCTTTACTCCTTCTCATCAATCAGATCTTCTCCTGAGCTTTCCACTCTTCTCGAGTATCCGTCACCTCACTCTTTCTGATATCCACCACTCTCCAATTACACCTTTTTAACGTATTAACCTTCCTTCACTATATCTCATTATATTTACCCCTCACCTTTATTTACTGCCGCTTTAGAGTCAACCGTAATACAGAAGTCATCATAGACCATTCTTTATAAACGCATGCGCGTAGCCGAAACTATAAAAAGAACCTAATCTCAAGGCATATTCTCGATGCTGTGATATATGTAGGGCTAAGGGATTATTAGGAAGTGGTAGACCAGAAGGAGGTGTGAGAGTTAGGGCGAGGGGTAGGTAATTGTATGGGTGGAGAAAGGAGAGTACAGCGTTGAGAAAATAAATATGTATAAGGGAGGTAAGTGGGTGCAGAAGAAAATTATTAGCTGCAGGGATAAAAATGATGATAAATGGAATAGCGTAGACAGCGGTGATGTCGAGAACTAAAGTATACAAAAGGAGAAAGGGGTACAGATTCGAACGGGGAACGAGCGTCTATCTGAGAGGGGCATACTTTGTAGGCGAGGTGGCATGTGGGTACAAAAACTAAAGGATTATTTGGGAGTGGTTGATCAGAAAGAGGCATGAGGGATATGGCGTAATGGAGAGGATGGGAAGGGGGTGAGTGGAGAGTGGAGAGAAGAAAGGTGTATGAGGCTGGGGAATGGTTAAGCGGGACAAATGTTAGTTATAGGATTGTAGAGCTGTTTGGAAGGAGCTGGCAAGGGCAAAGGATACTAGAAATATTGGAAGAAGCGGACGGGTCGATGGTGTTGAGGATTAAGGGTCGGCACATATAAGGAAAAGGGAGCAGGGCGAAGGTTCAATGGATAGAAAGATGCGTGATTAATAGAGGGATCGATTGTATAGCGGAGAGTTGAGGAGGCATATGAGTATGGGGTAAAGCGTAAGACAGAGGGTGTGGGACCGAGATCGAAGGGAATGAAGGTCTGTAAGAGAGGTTCATGGGCAAGGGAAAGGTAATAATTATAGTGATTAGTTTCTGTTTGGGAGGGGTTCAGCAAGAGCGAGGGATGGTACAGATGAATAGGACGGTGCAGGGGCTATGATATTGAAAGCTAGAGTACAAAAAGGTGAAAGGGGTGCAAATCTTAACGCTGGAGAGGAGCGTATTATATAGACAAAGGGTTATGTGATTATAGGGCTCACGGATTTTTAGGGAGTGGTTGACCACAAAAAGGCGCGAGGGATGGGGGTAGGGGCAATATAGAGGGCGGAGAGTGAAGAGTGAAGTATAAGGGAGGAGAATAAGTGAGAGATAAAAAGTATTAGTTATAGAGTGATGGAGCTGCTTGGGAGGGGATGGCAAGGGCGAAGAATGTTGGTGATAAATGGGACACCGTAGGGGACGGTGATGTTCGGGGACAAGGGTCCGCACATAGAAGAAAAAGGGAAAGGAGCGAGAGAACGAAGTTTCGGACTGGGAAAAGGGATGATTGGAGAGTGGTTGACCAGAAAGAGGCATGAGGTATAAAGGGAGTGAAAAAAAGGTGGAAAAGGAGAGTGAGAAGAGCAGGCAGAACAGATATGGTTGAATGAAATAAAGGTGTATAAGGTAGGTAAATAGGTGATGTGAAGATTTGAGAGGGAAAAGGGATGATTAGAGAGTAGTTGGCCAGAAAAAGGCATGAGGTATAAAGGGGGTTAAAAAAGGTGAAAAAAGGAGAGTGAGAAGAGCAGGCAGAACAGATGAGAGTGGAGGAAATAAAGGTGTATAAGGTAGGTAAATAGGCGAGGTGAAGATTTATTAGTTAGAAGGGATTAAGGCCTGCTTGGAAGGGGTTCGTAAAGGCAAAGATTGTTAAGGATAAATGTGATTTAAATAATATCGGATGAATATTCAAACGTAGGAGAGAGTCGTACATCTGAGGACGGTTTATTGTATATCAGATCAATGTACTGGTATGATAGGGAGGGATGGTTATAGTCTCTGAACAGAATGAAAACTTTGAGAAAAATGTTCATAAGGGTGGGTTATATCGACATAAGGATGAGTGGATTTGGGATGGGCGATAAAAAAATGTGGTGGAGAGAGAGAGAGAGAGAGAGAGAGAGAGAGAGAGAGAGAGAGAGAGGGCTAAGGTTTTAGAGGAAGGGACAGGAGGAGAGGTTGCGGAAGAACATGAATAAATAAATAAATGGAAGAAAATAAATAAAAGAAAATATCAAAACAAGTTATCAGCTTTGCAATCAGAACCTTCTAAAATCAGAGTCATTGTATGAATTCTAAACTCACACCTGATGGTCGAGCTTTAAAAGGGGTGGAGTATAAAGGCGGCAATTTGCAGTGATGTGTGTGTTAAATTCACACGCGAAAGTGTGTGTGAGGTCGTTGAAATAAATGTGTTTACTCATATACCTCTTTTCAATCTGGGTTTGTTTGCGAAATAAAATATGGTTACGCATTTTCCACCCTGAGCTGCGTCCACACGCGTGCTGTATTTTATGGTCCAGCGAATCCAACCAAAGTTTTATCCACGTCATTTTGGGAGTTATTGTCCATTTTTCGATGGAAATGCTTGCTTGTTCTGAAAATTTGAAATTCGTCCCAGATGCCGCATAAATGGTGAAGGGGTGACTGATTTTTTAAACTGTTATAAAGGGCGCCGCAAAACTTTATTGTCTACATTTCCTGACTTTTGTATGATTTTTCTTTGACCAATTTTTCATATTCCCTGATCATTAATATTTAAAGACCAGCAGTAAAACAATTAAATTTTCCACCCAAAAATATGAATTTTAAATAAAAAACTGAATTTCGAAACAAAACGTTTTCTTAACTAAAAATAGGAAATTTAAAGTAAAGAAGATACGTTTTTTACCAAAAAAATTAATAGATTACTAAAAAAACATCAATTCTCAATCAAAATAAAAAAGTTATATTTTCAATGAGAAAAGAATTAATTTGAAACACAAAAGAAAAAATTTTTAACAATAGATATGAACCTTCAACCAGAAAAATAAATTTTTAATGAGTTAGTTTAACGTTTACCCAAATAGTTAAATTTTCAGTCAAAAAATATAAATATTTAACAAAATATAGTATAAAGCGTTTATGATTTGTCAAATAAAATGATGAATCTTCAAACAAAAAATTTTTTTAACAAAGTGGTTTAATCTTCGAGCCATGCGTTTTTTAACCAAAAAACGTGAATTTTAAACGAATACTGTAATAGTAGAATATTCATTCAGAGAAGATTAAATTTTGACCCAACATTTGCATTTTTATCCAAAAATATTAATTTCTTTACTTAAACATACATATTTTTAAATCAAAAAGTTTAATCAGGTCTATTGGAAGCAAATACAAAAAAATAGAACTACAAAGAACACAAATCACTGATAAGAGTATTATTTTAGTGTTACTTTACAACTTTTTTTCAAAATGCCTGACTATTCCTGACAAATAAAATTCTTTGAATTATCTCTGGTTTCCAGGTTTTCCCTGTTCGTCGAAAACCCTATATAATCTTCAACAGAGTCGCTATTTAAAAATGAAAAAGCTGGTCACAATAAAGTTAGCTCCAGGGCGTAGAATGAAATTCAGAGATAAAAAGTATAAACAGACTTAAAAAGGTTTTCAAATTAATAAAGATAATAATAATCAAAGTTACAGAAGCTTATTTTCTCCACTAAAGTGTAAATAGTAATGGGATTATAGACTCTTCCTGGTTCCGGCTTTGTAAAATCTAAAAGAGTCACGTTTTTAGGTTCATTTGGGGTTGAAGTGGAAAGGGGGGGGGGGGGCAATGCAGATGAGGCAATAGAACACTAGCACTTTGCCAAAACGAGTTGCTACCGATTAAAATTAGATTTGTCCCTGAGGTCCGTGAGTTCCCTTATTTTCCTGAGTTTTCTGAATTTTATAAGTTCCCTGATTTTTCTGGTCTCCCTGATTTTAGTTAGTTCCCTTGGATCCCTAAAGTCAATAAGGTTCCTGAATTCCCTTATTTTCCTGAGTTTTCAAGTAACCTAAGTTCCAGTAGTTCCCTGATTGTTCTGGCTTACCTGATTTTTCTAAGTTCCTTGATTATCCTAAGGTTCCTGAGTTCCAGAGTTCCCTGAAATCATTGAATTCCTTTCTTTTTATAAATTTTCTCATTTTTCTGAGTTTCTGAATAATCTGAGTTTGCGGTTTACCCTAATTGTCCTGAGTTCCTTGATTATCCTACGGTTCCTGAGTTTCAGAGTCCCCTGGGGCCCCTGAAGTCACTCCGTTTTTTTATTTCTTTATTCCCTGAGTTCCTGTTTTCTCTAGGGTCTCTGAAATCCCTGAGTTCCCTTATTTTGCTGACTTTTCTGAGTTACCTGAGTCCCCTGATTTTCATGAGTTCCCTGGGTTGCTGAGTCCTTTGAGTTTCCTAAGTTCCTTGATTTTTCTAAGGTTCCTGAGTTTCAGAGTTCCCTGGGGTCCCTGAGGCCCGTAAGTTCTCTTATTTTCTTGAGTTTTCTGAATTTTATAAGTTTCCTGATTTTTCTGGATTCCCTTATTTTTCTTATTTCCCTGATTTTCCTAAGTTCTGCAAGTTCCTGTTATCCCGGGAGTCCCTGAAGTCCATGAAGTCACTGCATTCTCTAATTTTTGTGAGATACTTGAGTTCCTGTAGTTCCTGTAGTTCCCTGATTGTTAAGGCTTATCTGATTTTCCTTATTTTTTTGACTTTCCTTAGTTCCTTGATTTTCCTGAATTCCCTTGGGTCCTTAGTTCCCTGATTTTCCTGAGTTCCCTGGGTTCCTGAGTTCCCTGGGTTCCTGAGTCCCCTGATTTTTCAGAGATCCTTGATTTTCCTTAGTTCCTGAAATCCCATAATTCCTTTACTTTTCTAAATTTTCTCAGTTTTCTGAGTTTGCGGTTTACCCTAATTCTCCTGAGTTCCTTGATTATCCTCAGGTTCCTGAGTTTTAGAGTTCCCTGGGGTCCCTGAGGTCCGTAAGATCCCTTATTTTTCTAAGTTTTCTGAATTTGATAAGTTCGCTGATTTTTCTGGTTTCCCTGATTTTCCTTAGTTCCCTGATTGTCCTGAGTTTCTAAGTTCCCTTGGGTCACTACAGTCCATGATGTTCCTGAATTCTCTTATTTCCCTGAATTTCCTAAGTAACCTAAGTTCTCTGAGTGCTTGGAATTTTCTGGCTTCCCAATTTCTTTTAGAGTTCCCTGACTCTCCTTAGTCCCCTGATTTTTATAAGTTCTCTAGGTTCCTGAGTCCCCTGATTTTCCTAAGTTCCTTGATTATCCTAAGTTTCCTGAGTTCCCTGAAATCATTGAATTCCTTCATTTTTCTAAATTTTCTCAATCTTTTGAGTTTCTGATTATTTTGAGTTTTCGGTTTACCCTAATTGTCCTGAGTTCCTTGATTATCCTAAGTTTTCTGAGTTGATTATTGTCTTGAGTTTCTGAGTTCCCGTGGATCCCTGAAGTCCATGAAGTCCATGAGGTTCCTGAATTCCCTTATTTTTCTGAGTTTTCTAAGTAACCTAAGTTCTCTGAGTGCTCAGAATTTTCTGGCTTCCCAGTTTTTTTGAAGTTCCCTGACTTTCCTGAATTCTCTGATTTCCCTAAGCTCCGTAAGTTCATGTTATCCCGGGAGTTCCAAAAGTCCATGAATACGCTTCATTCTCTAATTTTTCTGAGTTACTTGAGTTCCCTGAGTGCCTGCAGTTCTCTGATTGTTATGGCTTAACTGATTTTTCTTTGTTCCCTGATTTTCCTGAGTTCCCTAGGTTCCTGAGTCCCCTGATTTTTTTTGAGTTCCTTGATTATCCTAAGTTTCCTGAGTTCCCTGGGATCCCTTTATTCCCTTATTTTTCTAAATTTTCTAAAGTCCATGAAGTCGCTGCATTCTGTAATTTTCCTGAGTTACTTGAGTTCCCTGAGTGCCTGCAGTTCTCTGATTGTTATGGCTTAACTGATTTTCCTTAGTTCCCTGATTTTCCTGAGTTCCCTAGGGTCCTGAGTCCCCTGATTTTTTTTGAGTTCCTTGATTATCCTAAGTTTCCTGAGTTCCCTGGGATCCCTGAAATTCCTTATTTTTCTAAATTTTCTAAAGTCCATGAAGTCGCTGCATTCTCCAATTTTCCTGAGTTACCTGATTTACTTGAGTTCCCTGAGTTCCTGTAGTTCTGTGATTGTTATGGCTCACCTGATTTTTTTGAGTTCCTTAATTTTTCTTATTTCTCTGATTTTCCTGAGTTCTTTGATTATCCTAAGTTCCCTGAGTTCCCTGGGATCCCTGAACTCCCTTATTTTTATAAATTTGCTAAAGTCCATAAAGTTGCTGCATTTTGTAATTTTCCTGAGTTCCCTGAGTTCCCTGGGTTCCTGAGTCCCCTGATTTTCCTAAGTTCCTTGATTATCCTAAGTTTCCTGAGTTCCCTAAGATCCCTGAATTCCTTTATTTTTTTTAATTTCCTCAGTTTTCTGAATGTCTGATTATGTTGAGTTTCCGGTTTACCCTAATTGTCCTGAGTTTCTTGATTATCCTAAGGTTCCTGAGTTTCAGAGTTCCCTGAAATCATTGTATTCCATTATTTTTTTACATTTTCTCAGTTTTCTGAGTTTCTGATCAACCTAAGTTTGAAATTTACCCTATTTGTTCTGAGTTCCTCAATTATCCCAAGGTTCCTGAGTTTTAAAGTTCCCTGTGGTCCCTGAAGTCGCTCCGCTTTTTTATTTCCTTTATTGCCTGAGTTCCTGTTTTCTCTAGGGTTTCTGAGTTCCCTTATTTTCGTGACTTTTCTGAGTTACCTGATTCCCCTTATTTTCATGAGTTCCCGGGGTTCCTGATTCCTCTGATTTTTCTGAGTTCCTTGATTATCCTAAGTTTCCTGAGTTCCCTGGGATCCCTAAAATCCCTGAATTCATTTATTTTCTAAATTTTCTCAGTTTTCTGAGTTTCTGATTAACTTGAGTTTGCAATTTACCCTAATTGTCTTGAGTTTCTTGATTATCCCACGGTTCCTGAGTTTCTGAGTTTACTGGGATCCCTGAAGGCCCTGAGTTTCTTTATTTTTATGAATGTTCTGAGTTTCCTGACTTTTCTGTTTTCCATGATTTTCCTGAGTTACCTGAATACCCAAAGTGTCCTATTTTTTCCGTTTCCCTCATTTTCCTGAGTTCCCTGAAGTCCTAAATCCCCTGATTTTTACGAGTTTCCTGATTATCCTGAGTTTATTGAGTTACTGAGTTCCCTGGGACCCCTAAAGTCCATGAAGTCCCTGAATTCTCTTATTTTCCTGGATTTTCTGAGTTACCTAATTTCCCTGAGTGCCCTGTTTTTTCTGAGTTAAAAGATATGAGTTTATGAGTTCCCCTCACTTCCCCTTCATGGAGCAACACATTCTTTAGAATTTGAATTTAGCACGAATCCGAACCCTGGTATATTATCGATATTGGTAAATGTCGATAAACGAAATCTACTTTTCTTTAAGCAACCTGCCTATCCTAGACATCACAAACCAAAATACTCTCAAAACAGGGGAAATAGGGGAAATTTTGACAAAAATAGAGGAATAATAGAATAATAAATTCTTTTAAATAAAGGTTTTGCCATTACCTAATTGAATTCTACATTAAATTAACTTTCCACGAAATATTTAATTTTTAAACGAAAGAGATGAATTTTCAATTTTAATGATGATTCTTGAAACAATAAAATAAATTTTTTACAAATTAATGTAAAATTTAACAAAAAAAGGTTTTTATTGTAATTCAAAAACTGTTGAATTCGACTAAAAAAGACGAATTTTCAACGAAATAATTCAATTTTCAACCAAAGCGATGAATCTTTAAAATAAGACATGAATTTTTAACAATAGAATTTACAATTCAATCATTTGTTTTATATCCAGAAATAAAAATAAAATAAAAATAAAAAACTTCAATTTTCTGTTAAAACGTTTACTTTTCAACTAAAGAAAAACTGATTATCATCAAAATGGTTCAATTTTCAATAAAAAATATCTTAATTTCAAATAAAAAACAGTTTAATGAAACAAAAAATACGAATTTTTAACAAAATAGCTAACTTTTTATCCAAACAGGTGACTTGTTTACCCAAAAAATTATTTTCCTATCAAAAAATACAAATTTTCAATGTAACTCCCATATTTAAAAAAAATGTTTAAATTTCAACTAAAAAAATAACATTTCAATCAAAAATAAAATAGTTAAATCTTCAGTTAAAACGATTATTTTTCAACTAATGAAAAACAAATTTGCACATCAACGAAAAAGACTTATCAAAGGAAAATATAATAGCTGATTATTCAATGAAAAATGGTTTTAATTTTTGAAAAAAAACAGTTGAATTTTACCAAAGAATGCAAATTTTGAAAATAATACATGAATTTTCAACAACAACAGAAAACATTTTTTCAATAAACTAGTCCAATTTTCAATTAAAGATATGAATATTCAACGACAAAAAATTATTTTCTTACCTAAGTAGTTCAACATTCAATCAAGTTTTTGAATTTTTTGCCAAGAAAAGAAGAATTTTGTTCGTAAAAAGTAATAGTTGATTGAATTAAATTTCTA
Source organism: Druon quercuslanigerum (assembly GCA_010014905.2). Lineage (NCBI taxonomy): Eukaryota > Metazoa > Arthropoda > Insecta > Hymenoptera > Cynipidae > Druon > Druon quercuslanigerum. The sequence continues at coordinate 15,878 of JAAAKG020149478.1, forward strand.
AATAAATGGTGAAATTTTTAAACAAAAATTAATAAATTTCAAATAAAATGAGTTGCATTTTTAACAATATAGTTGAATTTAAACACAAATTTTTTTAGTAAGACAGTTGAATTTTCAACCACAAAGTTAATTTTAAAACCAGGAAGATGAATTTTCGAAAAATATTCTAAAAAGTCGCATGTTTTAGAAAAAAGTTGTCTTTTAAACCGTCAAAGATCAATTTAAAATAAAAGTTTATTTTCATTCAAGAGAACTGATTTTAAAAAAATACTTTCCTGCAAAAAGATATAAAGTTTCAATCCAAAAGGACTATTTTTCTATTCAAAAGGGTGTACATTCAACCAAACGATTAAATTTTTGACCTGAAGGATATTAGACATTTCAACAACAAAAATTAAGTTGCAGCCAAAAATAGTTAAATATTTTCATTACTTTCTCAAAAATATAAGAAGTAAAGGAATTCTTTGAAACGGATTCCATTTAGACGTTAAAGTCTTGAAAATTGTAGAATAATAAAAATAGATAAATGACAAAATTTAATTTTGTTCAAGTATGTCAATTAAAAATCTAAGTTATTTAAAAATTCGAATTTGTTTTTCTTTTTACAGAGTGCGACTGCTCCTGGTGCAAGTAACGATGGCCTCACAAAGCAACAACTCGAGCTCATTCAGCAGATTATGCAGCAGACTCAACAGCAACAACAGCAACAACAATCGCAACAAACCCAACAACAGACTCCAGCTCAACAACAACATAACTCAAATTCAACGAGTGGAAGTGCACCTAATCAAAAAATTAATAAGTCTTCTTCTAAGTCTACCAATTCACCAGGAACGGTGTCTTCATCTGGAAGTGGCAGTCCAAGTCCCAAACCCAAGGTATGGAACCATCAGGTGAGTTTATTTTATTTTTTGCATTCCAAAAACTGCATTGGAAACTAATATTTATTTGAGAGAAAAAATTGTCATGATTCATTAAAGATGGAACAATTGAATCTTCAGTTTAAACAAATTTGAGCCAAAAAATAAATGAATTTTTAACAAAATAGTTTAATTATGAAACCAAAGAGATGAATATCTAACTAAAATGGTAAATTCTCATTGAAAAATTTAACAGTTGTATTTTCAGTTTAAAACTTTCAATTTTTAGCCAAAAATGAAACAATTAAATTTCGGTTGGAACAAAAATTATTTAAACCAAAAGGAAAACAAATTTTTAAATAAATAGTTTAATCATCAACCGAACAAAGAATTTTCCATACATTTTTTTTTACTTCATCCAAGTGGTATATTTTTTAATCAAAAAGTTTGATTTTCAACCAAAAAAGACAAAATTTTAACAAAATACATCAATTTTTAAACAAATACCTGAATTTTAAACAAAAACTATCCATTTTCTACTCAAAATGAAGTTTTTAACTACTAAAATGAATTTTTTGCAACGCAGATCAAAATTTAACCAAGCAGTTGATTTTTCAAGGAAAAAATATGAACACTCAATGCAAAATTTGCCAGTTGAGATTTTCAACTAAAAACAATCAATTCTCGGAAAAAATAATAGAAATAGCTAAATTTGTAATTAAAAAATGGATTTTAGGCAACATTAAAAATTGCTTTTTTAACAAAATAGTTCAATCTTTAATTAATTAACTAAATTAACAATTAATTAGTTCAACTATTAAATAAATAGTACATTTTTAAACCTCAAAAGATTTACCTGAAAGTCAAATTTTCAAATAAGAAATCTAAATTTTTGATCAAGGAAAATTTGAAATTTTCAAGAAAAAATTATCAAGCGAAAATGGAATAGTTAAATTTTCAGTTTAAAAATTAATGTTTAGAGAGAAAAAACTAATTTTCAAAAAAATAGTTTAATTTTCAACCAAAGAAATAAATCTTTAACTAATTCAATGAATTTTTAACAAAGTAGTTAAACTGTTCAAAAAGTAGTTGATTTTTCAACCAAGAAGATTAATTTTCTAACAAAACAGACGAGTTTTGCACAAAATACAAGAAATTACAAATTAATTTTTAACCATGACATTAAATTTTTAACAAATTAGTTCAACGTTCAATTAAGTAGTGGAATTGTCAACGAAAAAAAAAATTTTAATAAAAGATTTTGTGATGAATTTACGGTAACTAAAAACAATAAAT
>JAAAKG020149478.1:18133-31771 GCA_010014905.2 Druon quercuslanigerum
TCAACGTTCAATTAAATAGTGGAATTGTCAACGAAAAAAAAAATTTTAATAAAAGATTTTGTGATGAATTTACGGTACCTAAAAACAATAAATTTTAAGTCAAGGAACGAATAAATTTTCAACCAAATAGTTTAATTTTCAACCAAAGAGGTGAATATGTAACTAAAATGGTAAATTCTCTATTTCCCACCAAAAAAGTCAAAGTTTCAAGAAAATAAATCAATTTTTAAACAAATACTTGAATTTTGAACAAAAACTATAAATTTTCTACTTAGAAGGGAGTTTTTGACTACTAAAATGAATTTTTTGCAACGCAGTTCAAAATTTAACCAAGCAGTTGATTTTTCCAGGAAAAAATATGAACACTCAATGCAAAATTTGACAGTTGAAATTTTCAACTAAAAACAATCAATTCACAGAAAAAAATAGAAATAGTTCAATTTGTAATTAAAAAATTAATTTTCAGCAACATTAAAAAATGTTTTTTTAACAAAATAGTTCAATCTTTAATCAATTAAATAAATGACCAATGAATTAGAGCAACTTTTAAATAAATAGTACACTTTTCGACCTCAAAATATTTATTTTAAACCAAATAATTGAATTTTCAACTATAAAAAAATTAATTTTGAACCCAATAGTCAAATTTTAAAATAAGAAATATAAATTTTTCAATTTTTAAGAAAAAATTATCTTTTCACACTAAATAGTTAAGGTTGCAGTTAACAAACTATTAATTAACTAATTTTCAAAAAAATAGTTTAGTTTTCAACCAAAGAAATAAATCTTTAACTAATTTAATGAATTTTTAACAAAGTAGTTAAACTTTTTAAAAAGTAGTTGATTTTTCAACCAAGAAGATTAAGTTCCTAACAAAAAAGACGAGTTTTACGCAAAATACATGAAATTTCAAATTAATTTTCAACCATGACATTAAATTTTTAACAAATTAGTTCAACGTTCAATTAAATAGTGGAATTGTCAACGAAAAAAAAAATTTTAATAAAAGATTTTGTGATGAATTTACGGTAACTAAAAACAATAAATTTTAAGTCAAGAAACGAATAAATTTTCGACAAAATAGTTTAATTTTCAATTAAAGAGATGAATATTTAACTAAAATGGTAAATTCTCATTGATAAATTTAACACTTGTATTTTCAGTTTAAAACTTTCAATTTTTAGCCAAACATGAAACAATTAAATTTATGTTTAAACAAAAAAAATTTTAACTAAAAGGAAAACAAATGTTGAAATAAATAGTTCAATCCTTAACCAAAAAAAGAATTTTCAATAAATTTTTTTAACTTTCATCCAAGTAGTTTATTTTTTAACTAAGAAGTTTGATTTCTACCAAAAATACAAAATTTCAACAAAATACATCCATTTTTAAACAAATACTTGAATTTTGAACAAAAACTATCAATTTTCTACTTAGAAGGGAGTTTTTGACTACTAAAATGAATTTTTTGCAACGCAGTTCAAAATTTAACCAAGCAGTTGATTTTTCCAGGAAAAAAATATGAACACTCAATGCAAAATTTTCCAGTTGAAATTTTTAACTAAAAACAATCCAGTACCAGAAAACATAATAGAAATAGTTAAATTTGTGATTAAAAAATTGATTTTCAGCAACATTTAAAAATGCTTTTTTAACAAAATAGTTCAATTTTTAATCATATAAATAAATTTAAAATGAAACATTTCAACTTTTAAACAAATGGTAAATTTTTTAACCTAAAAAGATTAATTTTTAACAATAAAAAAATTTATTTTTAGGCCAATAGTCAAATTTTCAAATAAAAAATATAAATTTTTGATCAAGGAAAATTTTTAATTTTCAAGAAAAAATTATCTTTTCGTACTAAATAGTTAAGTTTGCAATATTAATAAACTATTAATTATCATCCGAAAATGAAATATTAAATTTTCAGTTCAAAAATTAATGTTTAGAGAGAGAAAACTAATTTTCGACAAAATAGTTTAATTTTTAATTAAAGAGATGAATTTTTAACTAAAATGGTAAATTCTCATTGAAAAATTTAACTTTAAATTTAATTTTTTAAACTAAAAAGGAAAACAAATTTTTTAATAAATAGTTCAATCCTCAACCGAAAAAAGAATTTTCTATACATTATTTTAACTTTTATCCAAGTAGTATATTTTTTAAACAAGAAATTTAATTTCGTAGCAAAAGAGACAAAATTTCAACAAAATAAATCAATTTGCAAACAAATACTTGAATTTTGAACAAAAACTTAATTTTCTATTAAAAATAAAATTTTTAACTACTTAAATGAATTTTTAGCATTGCAGTTCCACATTTAACCAAGCAGTTGATTTTTCAAGAAAAAAATATAAACACTCAATGCAAAATTTTCAACTAAAAACAATCAATTCTCCGAACAAGTAATAGAAATAGTTAAATTTGTAATTAAAAAATTGATTTTCAGTAACATTAAAAATTGCTTTTTTAACAAAATAGTTCAATCCTTAATCAATTAAATAAATTAACAATGAATTAACTCAATTTTTAAATAAATAGTAAATTTTTCAACCGAAAAAGATTTATTTTTAACCAAATAATTGAATTTTAAACTATAAAAAAAATTCATTTTGAACCCAATAGTCAAATTTTCAAATAAGAAATCTAAATTTTTGATGAAGGAAAATTTGAAATTTTCAAGAAAAAATTATCTTTTCGCACTAAATAGTTAAGTTTGCAACATTAATAAACTATTAATTATCAATCGAAAATGGAATAGTTAAATTTTCAGTTCAAAAATTAATGTTCAGAGAGAAAAAACTAATTAAAAAAAAAATAGTTTAGTTTTCAACCAAAGAAATAAATCTTTAACTAATTAAATAAATTTTTAACAATACGGATAAACTGTTTAAAAATTAGCTGATTTTTCAACCAAGAAGATTAAGTTTCTAACAAAACAGACGAGTTTTACAGAATTAAAAATAAAAATTCTAAACAAAAGATATTATCATGATTTTATGGTAACTAAAAACAATAAATTTTAAGTCAAGAAACGAATAAATTTTTAACGAAATAGTTTAATTTTCAACTTTTCAAATTTTTGATCAAGAAAAATTTTTAACTTTTAAGAAAAAATTATATTTTCACGCTAAATAGTTAAGTTAGCAATTAATAAACTATTAATTATAATTTAAAAATGGAATAGTTTAATTTACAGTTGAAAATAAATTACCACGCAACAAAAATAATTTTTTAAGTGGACAGTTTAATTTTCAACCATGACAGTAAATTTTTATTAAATTCGTTCAAAGTTCAATTAAGTAATCGAATTATCAACGAAAAAATAAAAATTCTCAATAAAAGATATTATGATGATTTTATGGTAACTACAAACAATAAATTTTAAATCAAAAAATGAATAATTACATTTTCTGTTAAAAAATTAATCTTCAACAAAAAAAATTTTTTTCTACAAAATAGTTTAATAACCCCACCAATAAAATGAAATTTTATCAAAATAATTCAAATTTTAATCAAGGAGTTGAAATTTTTACCAAACAAAAAAAAGTACCTAAACATAATTGGATTTGCCACAAAATAATTGAATTTCCAACAAAATAGTTGCTTTACCAAGCATTTAGTAAGCCCAAACTAATTATAATTAAAAATTAAAGATAGTTGGATTCAACCGAAAAATATAAATTTTCAAAAAGAAAGTTAAATCCTCAACCTAGTAAAATTAATTTTTAAACAAAAAGTTATATTTGTAACCAAATTGTTTAATTGTAAAGCGGAAAAGGCCAACTCTCTACAGTACACTTGAATTTTTAACCCCCAAAAATTATTCTTCAATCAAACAGTTGAATTTTATATGTAAATAATAAAATTTATATGAAAGAAAGTCGATTTTTTAACAAAACAGTTAAATTTTCAAGCTTTAAATATAAATTCTCTACAAGAAAGTTTCAATTATCCTGCCCAGAGGCATGCGTGAGCAATCGCCTCCGAGCATTTGCCGAGTAAATTTTGCGCTAGAAGTAAACCCTTTTTGTTAGCCTCTGTCAGGCTTTCAAAATTCCTTAAGTAGTAGGATCGATTTTCTATAGCCCAAACAAATCAATAGATATATTTAAGAACAGGATTGTTGGTGGGGGATCTCAGGAGCTAGAGGCTTGCGTGAGCAGTCGCCTCCCAGAATTTGCGGAGTAAATATCGCGATCGAAATAAACCCTTTTTGTAGGCTTCTATCACGCTCTCAAAGTTCCGTAAGTAGTAGGACTGATTTTCTATAGCCGAGACAGAGGGATAACAGGCATTATGGGCGGTGGAGGATATCTGAAACGAAACCCATGCGCCAACAGTCCCCTCCACATTTTTGCGGAGTAAATATCGCAATCTAGACTTCACCATGATTGCGCAGGCGTACGAAGAGGATACAATCAGCTGTTCACCAGCTGTTTTTACTGATGCTGCTCAAGCATGCTGTCCATTTTGAAAATGTAACTGAAGCCTCCAAAGGGGGTTTACTTCTCAGGCGACATTTACTCCGCAAATCCTCGAAGGTCACTGTTCGAGCATAGATTTGGTTCCTGATATCTCCCACCACCCATTCTTCCCGTGACAACTACCTCTATTACTTCGTATTGGCTATATAAATTTAGTCATACTACTCATGAAACAGACCCTTTAATATACTTTAAAAATGAAAATCCGAACATTTTGTTTTGAAAGCCTCCAGAGATCTTCGTTCTCGCACGAGAAAATTTTATGTGCCCTTATTGCTTGGAATGTCCTAGACTCACATACGACATCATTATAATCTCCCTAAAGACTAAAAAGAACTGAATAATCTGGAACAGGACCATGACAAGTTCTGAAAAGTGCGGTTCACTGACCCTGAAGAAAATTGCTCAAAGAGCCTCGACTCGATCTCGTTTTTCCCTTGATCCAAGGTTTTATCAAATCCTTCCTCAATCGCTTTTCAGCAAGTCCCACAGATAATATAAAGAATAAAGGAGAGCACGGTCGGATGAAAGGAAAAGTGGGCAATTAGCGAATCATACGATCTCATCAGTTTGGGCTTCATAATCCTGGGGTGAGTCTGGCACATGATGGAACGTTTAATCCCTTTTGGATGTTCCGTCAGCTGAATTCGAAAAGTCGTTTGGAAATCGACTGGCCACCATTTCGTTATGAGAAAAGTCGGAATGATACTTGGAAAATGGCTTGCAGACGATTGAGACGTAAAAACTATCCTGATAAGCGATTAGAGTCTCTCTAATGAGATCCTACTCTCAGCCAATAAAAACTCAACTCGAAAATAACGATCACTCTCATGTAAAACGTCCCTTTAATAGATCTTGACTTGGCAGAAGAAAAAAATTTAGACGTCAGTTTCTCCAATCTGCAAGAAGTTAAGAGGATCTTCTGATATCGAAAATTAGTAAGGCAGACTGGGGCAAGACCGAATGCTGGGGCAAAAGCGACTTTGCAAGTAAAATTTTTTATTTAGAGTGTCTACTCACTTAAAAACCCTAGAATTGTGAGGGAATGTTTTTTTAGGGAAATTTTTTGAAAGCTTCCTGAAATTGGTTTCAAATTTTAATATAAGAACAAATACTAATGGTTTTCTATTTGTAAAAATAGATTTACATTACTGAATTCAACTATTTTCTTGAAAATTTAACTATTCTATTTTTGGTTGGAAATTTCTTATTTTTAGTTGCAAATTCGTCCTTCTCGTTTGAATTGAACTTTTTTTATTTAAAATTGAAGTTATTTTTAGTTGAAATATCAATTATTACTTTTTTCTATGAAAATCCATCTTTTTGGATGAAAATTCAAGTGAATAGTAAAAGGTTAATTTCTGTTGTTAAAAACTAATTTTTTTGGTTAAAGATTCATCTCTGTGGTTGCAAAATTTAACTATTTTGTTTAAATTTTTTTAAGTTAACTTTCTTAACTATTTGAATTGAAGACTCATTATTTTAGTTGAAAGCTCAACTATTGGGGGAAAAATGAATTTTTTTTATTAAAAAACTTCTATAGAGATTTTTTTCCCCCTTTGAAAGCTTCGAGGACTAAAAGCTTTAAAGAGTTATTTTAGAAACTTTTGAATTTGAAACTTGACTTAGAAATTTTGCTTTCTCTTCGTAGGGTGATAATAAACCTTACACAAAATTATGCATTTCTGAGCCATTTCCTCTCAAGCTAATTAGAAAATTCAAACAGATTCCGGATTTCTCTACTTCCAAAATCTGAAAGCTAATGAAAATATAATCAAGATCTCCCGGTCATCTTTCAGGGAATCTTAAACATCTTCAGCGTCCTCTAAATCAAAGAAGTGCTAGAACTAATCATACAAACCTTCCAATTTTATCTCTCTTGTGCATCTTTTCTTAGAAGGAAGTTCCTTTCTCAAAGTTCCTTCAGCTCCTCTCTCGTCCAGTTGGTCCCACTTTGATAGATTTTAACTTTAATCAACTCATCTCCAGACGCGGATCTACAGCGTGGAAAAACCGGTGCCCCCTCGATATTTTTTAACTTTGAATGTTCCTAACTATTCTTACAATTATTTCTATTACCACCCTATAATAAATATAAAAAAGAAATGACCTTCCCTCTCATTCCTTTCAGCAACAATAAATAACATTCTTCAGCAACGATCAGGGGAGCAATCCCAGTAACAATCAATAAAAGCTATTAGCAACGGACAACAACATCCTCTAACGATGATCAGTAAACCTTAGCACGTTCAAAAACAACCCTTGTTAACAATTAATACCACTTCCTGGCAATGGTGAATAACAGCAATTAGCAACGGCTAATAACATTCTCTAGAAACGGTCAATAACTAAGCTTAACGGCAGCTAATACGATCATCTATTAGCGAACAAAACCAAACTTCATCAAGAATCAACACACCTCTCTAGCAACGGAGGACAAAATTCTTGAGCAACGAACAATAACATACTTCAGCAAAGGTAAACAACAGCTCTTAGCAACGGCTAATAGCAATGGTTTACAAGGATCAAAATGATCCCTATCAACAGTCAATAACGACAATTAGTAACAGCTAAAAACATCCTATAGCAACGGCTAAGAATATCATTTAGCACCGGCTAATAACATCATTTAGCACCGGCTAATAACATTAGCAAAGGTGCATAACAGTCCTGAGTAACGTTTAATATAAATCTTTAACAAAGACCAAAATGATCCCTAGCATCGATCAGCTGCAACACTTCGCAAAGGCTAATAACATCCTCTAGCAGCTAATACAATTCCCTTGAAACAGAAAATGACAACCTTAACAACTTATAATAATATACCTTAGCAAAGGTTGATAGTTGATAGGTTGAAAGGTTGATAGTCCTTAGTAACGGTCAATAAAAGTCCCTAACAAAGGCCAAAATTATCCCTAGCAACGGTCAGTAATGACACATAGAAGCGGCTAATAATGTTCTCTAGGAAAATACCAAAATAGGCTTTGTCAAAAATGCATACAACTCCCTAGTAACGGATAATAACAATCGTTGAAAAAAAAGATAATAAAAACATAACAAAAATCTCCCGGTCATCTTTCAGAAAATCTGCAAAATTTTCAGCGTCCTCTAAATCAGAGAAGTGCTAGAACTCATCATACAAACCTTCGAATTTTATCGCTCTGGTGCGTCTTTTCTTAAAAGGAAGTTCCTTTCTCAAAGTTTCTTCAGCTGCTCTCTCATCCGATTGGTCCAACTTAGACAGATTTAAACTTCAAGCAAATCACGTTCAGAGGCGAATTGCAGGGTAGGAAAGCCAATTTTTTCACTAGGGAATGGAGAAAATTACTAAAAAATATTAATTTTTTAATATAGTACAGGATGGAATACAATAATCTTTATATTCCTTCATTGTATTTGGCACCATTCAAAAACCACGTTACACTACCCTAGGAGGAGGAGGGGGGGAATTTTCTGACGATTTGTAAATTATTAGAGCGTTTTTAGTTGAAAATATATCTATAACATTTTTCATAAAGAATTAATCTTTTTTTGCTTAAAAATTAAACCGCTTGGTTTTAAGTTTTACTAATTTGCTAAAAATTGATTTAATTGTTTTATGATATAATTATTTTATTGGCGATTCGAGTTTTCAAGTTTAAAATTAATTTCATTACTTTTTTAAAAATTCAATTTTTTTCAGGTGAAAATTATATTTCTTAACTATTAAATTTTCAAATAGGAATTATCTTTTTTGGTTGGAAATTGAAGTATTTCTTCAAAATTCGTTTTTTTTTTATTTTAAACTTTCTGGAAGAAACGGTTTTTAAATTAAAAAGTTCCTTTTTTAACTCAACATTTAACTGTAATTCCATTTTTTGTTGATAATTGATTGCTTTTAGCTGAAAGTCCGTTTCTAACATTTTTTTTATGGAGAATCGATCTGGTGTCGTTAAAAATTCAACTTTTGAGCTGAAATTTAAAGTACTTTACTTCACATTCTTGGATTAAACTAAAATATTTGTTGTTTTTTTTGTTTGTTTTAAAGTTAATTTTCTTAACTTAAATTCAACTATTCTTTTTTTTACAAAAATTCCTCCTTTTTAATTGAAAATGCAACTGTTTGGTTAAAAATTTGTGTTTTGCGTTGAAACTTCTATTACATTCGTAAAAAATTCAGCCATTTAGTTGAAAATTAACTTTTTGGATAAGAATTCGTATTTTTTGTAAGAAAGTCTAACTGCTGAATCTGCCTTTTTGGGATAAAAAATTTAATAATTTGGTTGATATTTTTTTCTGCCAAAGAATGAAAAATCGTTCTGGGTTGAAAATTTATTTCTTTTTGTTAAAAATTTTATTTTCTTAGTTAAAAGTGCCACTGTTTGGTTAAAAATTAATCTATTTTGATGACTCAACTATTTTTTTTTTTTTGAAAATTCCTTTTTTTGGGTGAAGTATCAACTATTCAATTTTTTGTTCAGAATTAATCTTTTTTATTAAAAATTAAGCTACTTGGTTTAAACTTTTTTTGTTGAAAATTTAACTGTTTGGTTGAAAATGTTTCTTCTTGTGTTGGAAAATTCATCCTTTTGGATTAAAAGTTTAATGGTCTTCTAAAAAATCTGTCTTTTTGGCTTCAAAATTTAACTATTTGGCTCAGAATGCAACTGTTTTTGTCTGCATTTTAATCATGCTTGGTTAAAAATTTGATCAACATGTTACAAGTTTATCTTTGTAGGATAAAATTCAAATATTTGGTTGGAAATTTAAATTTTCTTCTGACGCATACGGCAATCAGTCCTTCCTTATACCATTGTTCTTTTAAATAGATTTTAGCTTTAATAAAATCACGTCTGATCATGAAGATGAAGGTTCAGACCAACAAGCTTCAATCTAGTTTCTCGTTCATTGAAGATTTAATAACTTTTGAAGCTTCGCTCTTCTTTCCGGGATTTTCTATGGATTGATCGAACGCAGACGAGAATGTTCTAGAAAGTTTTGCTGCTTCCTTGTCGACTTTATAATTAGCTGGGCAAAGAAATAATTGATGCTGTACGGGGATTAGCGAAGTTAACACCCCGATGGAGAAAAGAAAAGTGGAGAAAATTTCGTTGAAGATGTTTCATCCTGGATCGTAACGAGGCACGAAGTCGTTATCGATTCTGCCTTCGCCATTTGCAATTGCATCTCAATGAGATGCGGTCGAACGCATCCGTGGTTAGCGCTTTATTAGAGAAGCGTCGAGAACGTCGGCCTCACTGAATACAGCCAATTTCTCTCGCATCGCATCTGATCAGCCAACTACGAACAATGTCATCAGTGTGGCGGAAACATTTCTCAGAATTTTCTTTCCCATGGAATATTTCCTCAGAATTATATTAACGAGTTTTTCAATTATTTCTATTGTCACCTATCTCTTCCTCTCTCACTCCGCTTATTAATGGTCAATAACAACCTTAAGAAACGGTTTAGCAACGGCTAATAATATCCCCTAGCAATGAACACTAAACAATCTTCAGCTGCATTCAATAACATCCTCTAGAAACGGTCAGTAACAAACCTTAATACCGGTTACTAGTATCCTCCAGAAAGGGTTAATAACAGCTATTAGCAACGAGCAATGCAACTGCCAATTAAATTTTAATAAAAAAAACTGTAGCAACGGCTAATAACATCTTCTTGCAATGGACAATAACCTATAGCAAAGTCAAAAACTTCCTGTCGCAAATATCAGTAATAAACCTTAGCAACAGCCACTAAAATCCTCTAAGAAGAGTCAGTTATAAACCTTAGCAGCAGTGAATAGCAACCCTTAACAACAATGATTACATCTCCATAGCAACAATCAAAAACAGCGATTAGCAGCGGACCACAGTATCCTTTAGCAATGGTCACTAAGAAGCTTTAGCAAGATGAGTTACTAATCTTCAATAACAAACCTTATCATCAGCTAATAATATCCCCTAGCAAAGTAAAAATAACCTTCAGCAAAAATCATTACAGCTCGCTAGCAACGGACAATGACAACCCTTAGCAATGGTCAAGAAAATTTTCAGTTAAGGTTGATGACAGCCCTTAGGAAAGGTCAATAACAATCCTTAACAAATATAAACATTGCTAATAACATCCCCTTACAACGGATAATAATAACCCTTAGCGTAAGCTTATAATATCCCCTAGAAACAGAAAAAATAACCCGCATTATTGATCATTAACATCATCCAACAACGACCAGGACAACACCCTAGAAACAAACAATAAAAACCGTTAGGCACTGTCAATAAGAACCATTAGGGTATGTCGTTAGGAATAGAAAATATTGTTACAAAACAATCTTGCCGTAAGAAAATGAGTTTTAGGATAAAAGTAATAACCCAAAAAAGAGTACCAAGAGAGTTCAAATTTCTTCCTTTTCAGATAGGACGTTTTGACACAAATGCAGTATACAAGTTCCTTTTTCATTTTCTTAAAACTTTTGCGAATTCAAATGTGGGACCGGAGAAAGTTCACAAAACAGTCTTTTCGTGAAAAAATTTTGTTCAAACAAAAGTCATATCCTCAAAAAAGGTTACCAGGAAACTAAAAAAACTTCCTTATACTAGTGATGCCCTAAAAATAGGAAGAAACTTAAAAATTTCTTCTTTTTCAGCAGAAAAAGCAATAACTACTTACAGATCAAATTCTATCCCAAGAAAAGATTTTAAAAAATCCTATTGAAAAAAATTTTATTAGATAAAAGTTCCTTGCCCAGGATTCATTTCTTTTACAAAGCAATCCAAAAGCTTTAAATTTACAGTTTAAAAAAAAATCTGTAATCTGTTAACTGTCCAAGTTCTTTAGTAGAATTTTATTTAATATCATAATGGGATGACATTATCACATTTTTTAGTGATTCGAGAAAAGATTTAAAGAGACTAAAATTGTTCAACTCTGGAAATTATTTTAAAACTACGACCTGATAAAAGCGGAATATTATTAATTTTATCATTCATTATCTAAACTTATAACATCCAATCGCTAATTTGCAAAGTTGAGTCACGTTCGCAATTATGATAAGGAAACTCTAAAGTAATTCTGGAGTCGAAAGGCTATATTAATTAATTATAATTTAAATTATTCTGAATAATTATTAAACAGGATGTTAAAATAAGATTGACTAGAGGCGCTTAGGAACAAATTTAGCTTATTGTTATTACGAGATAGTCGAATTATTTCTCTATTTTGTGTTTATATCGCAGAGGACAAGTTTTCTTGATACAAGTTTAGTCCCTGAGGGCTCTATACATATTAATGCGATCGACTCATTTTTTTCTTTTTAACTTTTGTTTTCTCGGTGGTAAGTCTGATAATGCACTCTTACGATGCCGGAGTCTCCTGACGTGGAGGTCTACTTATTTCTAGAAGCATGGAAAATAAAGACATGAAGATCTATGATTTTAAAACTTTTTATTAAAAATGAGGAAATTCTACTTCCTTTTATATCTCATATAATGAATAAAATATACTAAAATAATTAATAAATCTACTAGATTATTGTCCCAACAATTAAAAATTAATTTTGAAAATTCATCTTTTTTTGCAGAAATGTTATTTTTGTGTTAAAAATCCAACTCTATGGTTAAAAATTCATATTTTTTAGTTGATGATACATAATTTTAGTAGTAAATTTATTTCATTTGTTGTGAATTTAACTATTTGTGTTAAACATTCCTTTTTTTAGCTAAAAAAATTTTTTTTACTGAAAATTTAGTTATTGTATTTTTTGTTGAAAATTTATCTTTTGAGTTGAAAATCTAACAATTTTTTTGAAAATGCATATATTTTGTGTAAAATTAGTCTTTTTTGTTAAAAATTAATCGTCTTCCTTCAAAATTTAATTATTTAGTTGAAAATTCATTTATTTTGTGGAAAATTCGTATTCTTAGGTAAAATGTAATTTTTTTAATATGCTACAGTTTGATTTAAAAATTAATTATTATAGTTATAATTGGAATTTTATGTATTTTGTTGAAAAATATAGTTTTTAAGAGAAATTTTTTTTTTCTATTCAACATTATTATTTTGTGTTCAATTATGAAATATTACATTTTTTGTTAAAAACTCCTCATTTTAAGTTCAAAATTATTGTCTTTGGCTGAAAGTGGAATTTATGTATTCTAAATTAATTTTTTCGGTTGAGGATTTCTAATTTAAATAAAAATTTTATATCTTCGGTTGAAAATTCATATTTTTGAATTGTAAAATGATATTTTTTTTAGAAAATTTAACTTTTAGTTAGAAACATTCAATTTTTTGTAAAAAAAAGCATTTTTTAAATTAAAAATTAAGTTTTTAAAATGAAAATTTGACTCTTTAATTTTTTTATTATCTTATTTTAGTCTATAAATGCAACGATTTGTTAAAAAAATTCTCTATTTTGTTTATAAATAACCTTTAAGGTTCCATTTAACCCTTTTGCATTTAAATTGAAATCGTTTATGTTCGAAATATCAAATATTACGATTTACGTAAAAAATGCATTTTTGTGGATTGCAAATTCAACTTATTGATTGAAATAAGAACTTGTTTATTGCAAATTTATTTTTTGAATTCAAGATTTTTAATTTTAGTTTGAGAATTTATCTCTGAGATGAAAATTCACATTTTTGAGTTAAAAATTCAAATATTTTGTTGAAAATTTAAATTTTTTGGTTAAAAATAAAATTTTTTGGTTAGAAAGTATTCTGCTTCACTTAAGGATTTGGTAATAAATTAAAAATTAATTTGTTTGAATTAAAATTTAAGTATTCTTTTTTTTAGTTAAAATACGGTCTTTTTTATTTTAAAAATATTACTATTTTGTTGAAAAATCGTCTTTTTGGTAGAAAATCAATGTTCTGGGTTTTAAATTCAACTCTTGTTGAATGTCTCTCTTGTTAATTTGAGTATCTTGAGTCTTGAGTCTAATTGAGTCTTTTTTATTAAAAATGAAAATCCTTTCTTGATTAATATATCAAGTAATATATTTTTATTTTTTAATTCCTCTTTTTTGGTTAGAAATTCGACTGCTTCGTTAATTCATAAAAAACATCATGAACCCCCCCCCCCCCCCCCCCAAAAAAAAAAACCAACCCTACAAAACAAACAAACCACTAAAATATTTTTTTTTTTTTATTTTACTATTCCCTCT
>JAAAKG020149479.1:0-10043 GCA_010014905.2 Druon quercuslanigerum
ACCAATGGGAGAATTTCTCCAGTGGTAAGTCAAAATGATGCGCGCGCAGGCGGCCCCGACTGGCATCACTGGTTTAATGTGAAATAGTTTGTATATTTTCCTTTTTAGTTGAATCAACTTTACAATTCTTTGATTTCCATCCTTCCAGTACACCCCTATTCAGTCCACATTCGTCTATTCGGAGCTCCTCCGTCAGCATCCATTCCGTGCACTTTTGCTCTTGTTTTCTCCAGAAGAACTATCACTTAAATGACTAATTTCGCCAAAACATTTCTATGGGTCACTCCTTTAGAAGCAAAGACGGCAATTGGCTGCAATTCCACATCTTTTGGAACATTATCGCCAAAATCTTCTACTCCTTTAAATGTCATCGTCTTACGATCAAGAAGTAGATTTTTCCTTGTAGACATTTCTTCTAGTAGTAATACGTCATGAAGCTCTCATGGTGATTTTCCGGCGAAATGTTCTTTTAAGATTACAAAGAACCTAGAATCGAAGCCACAAGGACATTTAATTTGGGAGAAATATCTGCAAAACATAATTTAAATATAAATAAATTTCTTTTTCCTACAATTATTCATGTATATTTTAAATTAAGTGTAACATAAATTTCAAGAATTGTTTTTAAAAATAACCTCCTAATTGTTCGCACACTACGCACAGGCAAAATTTTATTACCATGCAACATTCGATACGTCATTGGTGAGCGCATATGCAGTAGTTGAGAAAAATTATCCATTCATGCGAATATCTTCGCCCTCTTGGATCTTTTGTGCCGGCAGCTTTGAATATTTCTTTGCTAGCAACTTTCTCATTGGGACTGATTTTTTTGTGCTTATTAATCAATTTATCAACATTTTCTTCAGATATTCAAATACACGGACGTTTTATTGTGCTGCCTGTGAATAATCTTCCTTCTCAATAATTCCTTCACTGTCTTACAATATTTGCATTTGCCTTCTTGACCAGTAGGTAGAATTAATGGACAGTGTCTAATTAAGTGACACACCCTGTGAGGACAATCGTTAGACGCCTTTATTATAATTTTTTAAATCCTAAAAATGTTCCTAAAAAGACGTCTTCAGGACAACTTTGTGACAAGTGTACCCACTGAGTATATATACAAGCGTTTTTCCTCTCGTTGCACATTCCTATTGAGAATGACAACTTTTGTAACCTATTTTGCGACTTATGTTATTCAAACTGGTAGTCCATTGCAACCACAGTTTTATTATACATTTTGTTCATATCGCTTTGTATTAACTTCAGTTCTCCAAAAGAAATATTACTTTTTCCAGATCTAAATGCCAATTATTAAGTTTGGACTATATTTATAATTTAGTTGGAAAAAGTCTTTCTTCGAATCGCTTTGGCAATTATTACTATTTTCTCGACAATGTACTACATTGCCAACGAACTCCTGTACATGTGAATATTAAAATATCAAATTTTAGAATTAATAGTTTCTCCGTTTATCATCAGTAATGGACAAACTCAGTCGATTACCATATTGTGGATGTGTTACAAGTCCCCCGGTTTGAATGCGAAATGGTCCCATTTTTGACCGCAGATTTAAAAGATTTAATTTAATTAGATTATGGTGCATGCCGATATAAGATTTTTTATTCTCTTATACAAATTCTTTTCTATGTAATTTTTCTCGTCGTAACAGTTTCCAATGGAAATTAATTGGAAATGTTGAAATGATGATTTGCAATTGAAATGAAATTAAACGCAATCAGTAATACGCGCACGCGCATGTCTACTTCAAGGCAGAGGGGGAAAAACTTGCGCTCACTCATTTGAAGTCACAACGATCGAATCTGTGGAGTGCTCGTGTATTTGGTGTTCGAGTGTATTATATATCTTCAATTCACTGAACTTGCAGACATTCGATCTCAATCTAATCTTATTTTGCAAGATTATTCTCTTCTGTCATGGGTGAAATTATAACACACACACACACGAAACTATGCTTAAAAGTTGTCTATCACGTGAAGCTTTTGAGAAAATAGGGGTTCAATTTCCCAAAAAAGGCGTAGTGGCGTCAGGAAGATGTGGTCAACTGAGGTGAGATAAACTAATCGATTCAAGGTTGTTTTTAGAGGGAGCGATGTATCCAATGGAGTCTTCACAGAGCACCTATTTCCCAGCTTTTCACTGGGATCTTTCCAAGGCTCCATCTTTAGTACCTAACTGGCGTAGTCCATCGGAATTGCAATTTAATACTACAGCTAGAATGTCTTAAACTGCTACGTTTTCTCTGTCTAGAACTGTTACTATTTCGACGACAGTCGATCTAATTTCAACAGGAGGAACGTTCGAATTTGACAGATTTTTTTTTTTTGAAGCACAAATTACACTCAACTTGGTTTCCATATTCTTTGTCTTCCTCTGCTGATTCAGCGAGACTGGAGTGAACATAAAGTTCACCGACAGAACATTGATGAGCTTTTAAAGACTCCTTTCTGCATATGATGCAATACATAGCAATATCCACCATTTCGTCTTGATTTTCCAGGGCTTGATCATTTAGTAGATTTTCTATAACATTGTAATTAAAGTATATTTATAAATAAAAGGCATATTTTTAGATTTGCTGAGCCTCTTAATCATCGATTTATGTGAGGTGAAACACCACTTGTTTCAAGAAACATTTTTTTGACAGCAGATGCGAACGTTTCGGAAAGGAATTAATTCCTATTCATTCCACATCAACCCGAATAGTTTAAAACTCTGTATATCCGACACAATCCATTTGTAGCTGGTCTGAAACGCTTAATATTTTCTAGAGATTGTCTCTCTCGTAACTCTTTCTAATGTCTTGTAATCTTTTGGTATATGCTTGTTTCAGAGACTGTCGGAATAGAAGGGTTGTAGAAAATTGTTTTAAACTTTTGAGCTACTGTCTTAGAAATAGCTTTATAAGGAACATTTTTGTTGTTCAACGCTGAAGCCATTTTCGTCGTTACTCCTGACAGAATCTAATAACATAAAAAAATGAGGGAATAGTAGAATTTGACAGATCTCTCAGTGTGCCAAACAGAGGGCACGCGAGAGCCTGTCTCATTATGTTACGCTTTCTACAGTTTTCCATGATTGGAAAACTACAAGATCATGCCGAAGACAAAACTAAACTCGAACATTCTGACACTCTGTGTAAGCAACTCGAAAGAGAATCGACAAGTTGCGACATGTTTGCCTCTGGCCAGGACCCCAACTTTGGCATATAGAGGTACTGCGCTTGTGCTAGCTGTGCGTAAGAGGAACGCGGCGCAGCTTATTATTGCCAAGGTCACGGGTTATCGCGTCCCATTCTTCTTAAGCGTCCTGGAGCAAGCACAGTACGTCGACATGCCCAATTTTAAATCACTGCCTTTGGCTGCTTGCTGCTAACTGTAGCTGGGAGGCGCGGGCAGGCAGCATGGCAAACCAGGTAGGGGAAAGGCCTTCTACAGCTCGAAATTTTATAAAAAATTTTATTCTTTATTCGACCTACGCGAGAAATCTCGTGTTTATAGCTTCGCGAAATTTATCATTCCACGGATGAATACTTCTGATGATTGCTCAGAAATAACGAAATATTTATTTGTGTTCTTGGTCCTGATGTAAAAAGGATGTTTTATTCCGGATGTAATAAATTAAAATAAATTTTTACTATAAGCTTGGTAGATTTGTCGATGAGTTAAACCCAAGGTTTTGAAACCATGATTATGCTGGAGAACCTTAGATTTTGAAGCTACATATGTTTTAAATCGTGTAATAAACCAAGTTTTAGAAAAATTCAATACATTACCAAGTTTTCATAAAAGTCTGTAACAAGAAGGGAGTTAGGATTTGTGAAAAGAAATTTGAAATAAAAAGGAAAAGTTCAATATTTTGTATCTGAAACCTTTTGAGAACTCGAAAAACTTCGTCGCATTTTCATTATTCTCATACATCTACTGTTTCGTATGCTATTTTCATTCTTCTAGCAGCACTCTTGCAGAATTAATTTAATCTTTAATTTTTATTGAAAATGCATAGGTGTTAAATTAAAATCGAAATGTTGATAAATTCTTTGTAAATATTTTGTATTGAAAGACTAAAAAGATAGAAATAAAAAAAGATATTACTGATTGCGAGTGTAGTATAACGAAACGGCTTTACTGATCAAAGTACTTTTAGATCTATTAATTGACAATTAACACTTCTAATGTACATGAACTACAAATGATTTTCTAATTTCGAAACTATTGGGCGTTAAACTTAGTTTAATTTAGGCCTTGGCAACATTCGAGATAATAAAATAACATCTGAGTAAATCTGATGTTTAAACAAAAAAATTTTGTGAAACAATATTCAATATTGGTTTTCAACGCTAATTTTGATACGATAGACTTGAAATAAGAAATCACTTTAGCGGGAATTTTAATGACCGGGAAAAAAGAAAAATTACCGGAAATTTAATTTAAAAGCCGGGATCTCGTAATTTATTCTGACTTGAACAGGAAATTTTAGAAAATAATTATATTTTTTATATTGAAATACGGAGTTTTAGATTTTTTGTGAATTAAAATAGAATTTTTTTAACATTGTTCTTTGTTGATTAAAAATTAAACTCTTTTACTAAAAATTAATTTTTTTGTTTAAAGATTCATAATTTAACTTAAAATTCATCTATTTTAAAAAATTTAACTACTTTTATTTTTCGTTGCAACTTTTTTAATGTAAATTCCACTATTTGATTGAAAATATATATTTTTCAATTAAAAATGAAAGTGTTTGTTTAAAAATTGGTGTACTTTGTGAAAAATTAGTATCTTTTGGGTATTATATTAATCTTTATGATTAAAAATTCATCTTCTTGGTAGGTATAGAATTCCCCTATTAGTTGTTTGAAAATTCTTTTTTTCCTTTAAAAATTGAAGTGTTCCAGTTAAATATCCAGAAAATTCATACTTTAGGTCTAAAATAAAATTACTTGTTTGAAGATGGAACTTTGGTTAAAAGTTAATTTTGTGGTTGAAGATTTATCATCTTAATTAAAAATTAATTTCTTTGGTTAAAAAGGACCTATTTGGTTAATAATTTCTTCTTTCTTTGGATGAGAAGGAATTTTTTTTTTTGAAAATTCGTCTTTTCTGGTTGAACGTTGATTTTTTCAACTGAAAACTTAATTATTTTAGTTTCCGTTGACATTAATTAATGTAAGTTATATAATTAATCAGAGTTAACACAATTGATTTTTCATATAGTATTATAATTAGCAGTCAATTTAGACAATTCTATATCTTTGCGGTTTTTTCTAGAATTTGGAACTATTTATGTACATTAGGGTTGCTGTTTCTTCTTAAATCTTTAATTTTTTACCCTTCTTTTACTCAGTAAAGTAACAAATAATGGTAATTACTCAACATAGTTGTTTAAACAATTTATAATAGTTTTTTAAAGTCGGTTCTACTTTTTTATAATAGTATTTAAAAGTTATATCAATATAAATTTTCTGAAAATCTTAAGAAAATTTGAAAAGATATTTGAGGATTTCATATCTGTTGAAAAATAATCTAGAAAATTTCAAAGAAAATGGTTGCTTGTTGCACATGAATTAGGTGATACTATAACAAAAATATAACAATTTGCAAAATTAGCTCCCTTCAAAATCCCAAAAAATTGAATGACATGCTACGTAAGACGTACAAGCTCTTACGCCAAGCCCGAATTCACTTCTTAAACTTAAAAACAAGAAAAACAGCAATTAATGAACTAAATCGAAACAAAGACATCATAATATTACCCGCAGCAAAAGCAAATATAACAGTAATAATAAATAAAGAAGAATATAGCAACAAAATCATGGAGCTTATAACTGACGATACATATAAAAAACGTAAAAAAAGACCTAATAAAACATTCACCAGCAAAAAAAACGCCTTTATAAAAGAATCTAAACTTGACAGCAGAGCAATATCTAAATTGATACCTACACGAAGAGCAGTTTGGTAGAGCTGCTCTCCCAATACGTATAATTATCGCGGCAATCACACACTGAACAGCGCCACTTCTGTTTAGCAGAACAGCTCCACTGTTTGGGGAGAACCATTACCCCGAATAAGCTGAACCGTTTCATCAATCGTATAGGCGGGACATTCTGCAAACGCTGCGTTTAAGCGCGCTTGCGGCAGATTTCCATCCTTGCGCAGTTTAGGAAACTATAGCACCCGCATTTCCGAGCGGTTGATCTCCGCAAGTTCGGGGTAACCAGTGTCCCGCACCTGAAGCGAACGCCAAACCGAACCGTAATGCAGCGACTCTTTCACTAATAGCGCGACGGTTTCTCTTAAATTCTCACCGCTTAATAATCCCATCTCTCAAAGACTTTATGGAATCTCCAAAGTCCAGAAAAACAACATTCTAGTCAGGTCGATCGCAAGCGCAATAAATATGCAACGTTAAAACCTAGCAACAACCTAGACCAAACATCTTTTGACTTGGTCATAAAGATACAAAAGATTCACATTCAACTGCAAGACATCCTAGTGAGTTTCTATATAGTATTTCTTTTTGCGAAAGTACCAATCTCTGATAGAATTGATATTATTTAGACCCTTACAAACTTTCACTCTGATCTCATACCTGTGATAGAAACCTATCTCAATAATTCTTATTTCTCTTTCAATAACCAATTCTACGAGCAAACAACAGGAACTCTGGCCTCCATCGGGCGCCTCCCTAGGTTGTGGATAGGGGATCGCCTCCCAGATATGGGTGGTACCGGGGCAATCAAATATCCGGGGCGGACAAAAACCAGCTAGGGGAAGGAACCCCAAATGAAAACCAATGATGAGTGAGTATGTTAAAAACAGCATACCCCAAGGGAGTAGCAATCTCCCCACTGATTCCGATCGGGTTCCAGCCCCGGTGGTCAGTGCCGATTCCAAGCATTTTGGGGGGAACCAAACATACTTTGACAGGAGCGTCTGCGAGAAGTTAGGAGGTCCATTAGACGTCACTGAGGAGGATAATATTAGAGAGGTATCAGTCAGTAAGAGGGACATAGCAGAAATGGATGTCAAACTTACCGAGACACATCATCTCTTCGAAAATCTGAGTGATACCATAAAAGAATTGGTGGATTTCAGCAGGGAGAAGAAGAATATGCGGCTTCCAATTAGGGAAGGACTGACACGAGCGGAGCATTTGATGAAGGAATTGCGCGAGCACTCTATGACAACCGAAAGGCTTTATAGGGACTTAATATAAAATGTTGGACGAATAGCCAGAATGAGGGCCATGACCCGAAAGGAGAATACGAAGAATAGGACAAATCAAAGTGGCACCCAAACAGACGAAGCCGTGGTGGCTCCCACTCCCCACGATAGAAAGCGAGACAGGGAGACTACCCTGAGTCCCATGGAGGCTTGTTCATCCAAGCAAACACGTAAGAAGCCGAGAACTCGCAACGCTTCAGCGCCTGCGACTTCGACTACGAAGAAGATGGCAAGAGAAGAGGAACATGCATCCAGCAACACCAGGAAGCAAAGGAAGACAAGGAGAAGAGCTCGACCCGAGGCGGTTCATAACAAACCGGCTGAAGGATTGAGCTATGCGGAGGTTCTAAAGGACTTCAAGAAGAAGGTCTTCACCTTCTTCTTGAAGTCCTTGGCGTCAAAATCAAGGGGGTCTGGCAAACAAGAAATTATGAGGTCGTGGTGGAACTGGGGCCTACAATGAAGGGCAGAGCAGAGTTCTCGGCTGCCGTAAAGGAGGCCGTCGGCGAAGGGCTCATCACCCTCACTGAGGTCGAGGTCTCGGACCTCGACACAACGGCTGACGCAGATGAGGTCGAAGCGGCCGTGAGACGCCACTTCGAAGACCAAGTTGTCGGAGATGTGAAGGTCAGCTTCACGAAAAGGCCCTTCAGAGGCAATCTGAAGGCTTTCGTGGAGCTGTCAGAGGAGCTGGCTGCAAGGCTGGTGCACGCTGGACACTTGAAGGTGGGGTGGGTGTCCTGCCGTGTAAGAAAAAAGATGGAGGCCACAAGATGCTACCGCTGCCTAGGCTTCGTCCACGTGGCAGCGAAATGTGAGGATCGAGATAGGACCAAAGCATGCTGGCGATGCGGAAAAGAGGGACATAAAGCTGCAGCATGCGAAAGCACACCGCAGTGCTACATCTGTGACGCAAAGAGAGATAAGCCACGGACAGACCATCGTTCGGGTACAAGGAGTTGCCTGGCGTTCAGAGAGGCAGCCTCTTGGACGTTCAAGCTAACATCGTTTGCTGGGCAGGTCCAAGTAGAAGTCCAGACAGCCAGGAGAAGACCATGTTGGCGTAAAAGCAGAAGGCCGAGGCACGGCTAAAGAAAAGGCAACCCCTGAAGTAATGCGAAAGCGGTTCCGGAGGGAATCATGTCAAGGAGAAAGGGTGGTTGGCTTTTGGGCGGTCGTTGGTAACATCACTATAATGGTCAAATTAAGATCTCGATGTATATTTATATATATTTAGATCATTGTAGTGATGACACATTTTCCACCTTCCCTAGCAAAAAAAAATAAAATAAATAAAATAAAAAAAATCTCACCTGTAATATCCAAACAGTTTATGAAACATCTAGAAACTAAAATTTTAAACCACTACAAGCTGAAACCAAAATTTTGATTTCGTTACGTTTATGAAACTTTTGTCATTTGGCGACACGGCGTCTTGGACGCACTAGTTTTTAAAATTTATGATAATACATTAGGACACGAAGTTTACAGAAAACCCACCCATACAAACATATACCTACAGGCCTCCTCCCACCACCAACGATCTCAAAAACAATATATCATCAACTCCCTTGTATACAGAGCTGTCTGCATAACAGATAAAGATAACTTAAATAAGGAAATGAAAAGCATTAAACAAATCCTAATACAGAACGATTACACGAACAAAAAAATTGACAAATCAATTCAAAAATATATTTTAAAAAACAAATTCACACAACTTACTAAAGATTCTACCTCCAAGGTGTCAGAGAACAAATAGGAATAGCTCTCTAGAAACGGAGGATCCAAACCATATTTAAACCACATAAGAAAATAGGATAACTTCTAAACACCCCTAATGACAAAAATCAAACTCTCAGTGATCCGGGAGTATATAAGATCCCTTGCTTTTGTGGCATAGTCTATATTGGAGAAACCGAGAGAGTGGTGAACCAAAGTATGAAGGAACATGAGATGAAAGTGACACTAAAATATTCTAAGCAATCATGGCTAGCTGTGCAGGGTATCGAAACAGGATGTAACATGTTAATTGACAAAAGAACCGTCGATCGTATTTGGCAAAGCACACAATATTTTGCCAAGAAAACAGAGAATTAATCAAAATCTTAAAACGCCCTAATAACATAAATATGGACAATAGATATAATAACAATCCGATTTGGCTTTTTGTCATCTCGGGTTTAAAAAAGTACTATTGTCCCTATTGATGTTATTACGACATTTTAAGAATTCAATTGCTTCTCTATGTTTTTTGGAAAACTATTATTTTTTTGCAATGACGGCTGTTTTGACAAATAAAATGTTATTTTCTGTTTTCATATGATGTTCAGTTCGTGCTTATTGTGTGAAATGTTTTAGCCTGACTGTATTCTTATGTGCCTTTACACGTTGGCCCAGAGCTTTCCCCTTTCTCCAATACAGACTTTGTCACAAGAGCATGGCATTTTATATATATCCCAAGTCATAGGGAGGTGCCTTTTTAAGTTTGAGGTTGTTCAAAAGTTGTCCTCTTTTCGCGGGTGATTGTGTGGACTTGTTTTTTAGGGTATTTTTTTATGAATTGAACAATTTTTCTTTCGAGTAATCGTTCTTTATTAGGATCTGTTTACATAAGATAAGGATAGATAAAATGTTAGATAAAATGTTGTTCGGCTATACGACTACCTAACGCGTGACGCATAGGTTGTACATAACTGATAACGTAATAGGTTATTACTAGACGTGTGCATTTAGTCGGATCGAATGTGATATTTTCGATCCGATCTGCGTTCATTTTCGGATCGAATATTT
>JAAAKG020149480.1:0-10043 GCA_010014905.2 Druon quercuslanigerum
ACGTAACATCTCACTTTTTAATATCTACAGATGTTAACTGTGAAAATCTAGATTGCTGTCCTATAGTTAAACATAAATTTGTCAATCCTGAACATCTAGATGTTACATTTGAACATCCATTTTTCTCTGTGTGTGTACAAAATTATCCAGTATAGAACAAAGGCCACTCTGGATAAGCTAATTTAGCGCTAGACAGTCGGTCTTATGAAAATATATTTAAGATGATTAACGTTAAAAAATATCTCAAAGCCTGTCTTGATTATGAGAAAAAGATCTGTGTAATGTTCAAGGTAATGTAAATTTATCACTTTTGATACTTTTCAACATCTCCATATTTTTGGAAATTCACAAAAAAATATTTGCGATCAAAAGTTAGACAATTTTTTAGTTCTAACACGCTAATCAGCATCCGATTAGGGCAAAAAAAAACTGATGAGAAAAAATTAATTCATTTTGGAGTTCATTTTTGACACTTTTAAAACCTGGCTCTTAATGTAGCACCCGATTAGGGCCCGAAAAGATCTGCTACATTAAATGGTCTAGACTCTAGACAATGTCCTAAGCCTAACGACGCAAGTCTGTTGCGATAACTTTCTAAATGCGGCTCGTCTCTAGATTTTATCCGATCAAGCCCAGTAATCGTTAGCAAAATGGTATTGACAAAATAGATAAGACCATAAAGATACACAATTCGTCTAGTCGCGACGAATTTTCAGCAAAATTATGACCTGCTAGCTCACAGATCCGAGGTCATGACATTAACCACAAACCGGAAAAACAAGAGGAAACCTAGCGCTCGTAATGGAACTTCGTTCATGAAGAAATTCTAACGGTAACACACTTAACTATGTACACTCCGCTACAAAATTAAACAATTTTTATAAGGATTAAAAAAGCAAGGAAAATATGCTCGTTGATAATTTTATCTTATTTCGGAAGAGACCCCCAAGCGTTAGAAAAAACGAGTAGATACGGTTTATTTAATCATCTTAATTCGAAGTTTTATTTTTGTTGTATGCAACATCTACAATCTATTTATAATAGAATTAGTAGCTCATTTTTATTGAAATTAAAATAATAAATTTTTACTGGCATTAAATAAATTGTTGACAAATAATTTCATACATTTTTTTTGGCAACCTACTTGTATTTGATGTCAAGCGACCACAAAAAAAGTTTCATCCCCCGCACAAAATGTATGGAAAAAGAATTCTAGTGGATTTTACTGACACTCAATTATTTTGTAGTTAACGAAACTAAAGCCCAAAAGAACTTAGACAAATTACGCGTTTTTTTCATGCGGATTTTTAAATTAAATTTGTACAACAAATTCTAAATCCCCTAAACTCTCGACTCATTGATTTCGTTTAAGATTTAGGTCTTTGCCCTAATATTACGTACCGCGTTGTTTTATTGTGTAAATAAATACGAGAATAAAATTACCTTGAGAAAAATTTATAGATTAATAGATGTCGGACAGCGAATGACAGGCATGAGAAAAATGATAACACAAAACTCGCAGCTGCTCTTATTCAAAAAATATCTTCCAATCAAAATTTGAAAAGTGTTCAGATTATATTCAATACAGTGACCATTAGGGACTAGCCATACACGTAAAATGATAACTACTCGATATAAGATGACACATATATCCATCTACAATTAAAGAATTGCCATCTTTACGTTTTTTATAATCAACATCCTTTTTCAAGGGAGATTTCGATAGTTTTTTGCTCGGCTTTTGTATGCCTTTACGTGGAACATATTTTGTTTGTATAACCATAAATTTTGATAAATCAATCAAATTTTGGTCCAAGCATCATCAGTTTGTGGAAAAATAAGGAAATTCCACTCAGATGCTTTAAAAAAAGTTGATTGATTTATCCAAAGTTATCGAAATTTATAGTTATACAAAAAAAATATACTCTATTAGAAAATTATCGAAATCTGCTGGAAAACGAATACTATTTATTTTAAGCGTACGAATAAGGCAGACGTTTTGAAACGATATAGTTTAAAATTTAAATGATATAGTTATTTATTAACTATCAATAATATAAAGTGAAAATTTGAAGAGAAGATATTTGAAGAGAAGATATTTCAAGAAAAGTATTAGCTAAAAGTTTTGTGCTTTCATTTTTGAAGCCTAAAATGCAATCGAATTTTCATGATACCTATAATATCCTGAAGCGCACTGTGGATAAAC
Organism: Druon quercuslanigerum; assembly: GCA_010014905.2. Lineage (NCBI taxonomy): Eukaryota > Metazoa > Arthropoda > Insecta > Hymenoptera > Cynipidae > Druon > Druon quercuslanigerum. The sequence continues at coordinate 2,207 of JAAAKG020149480.1, forward strand.
CATTTGATGTAAATTGGCACACGAGAAGAATTATAGGATTGATTAAGACTTGCAACTTTGGTCTAAAACTGTAGCAAAAACATAAAAATTTGAATAAGTATGCTAATAAATAAAAAAATATAAGCCTCAATATTTTTCTAAAGTACACATTTCTCGTTTTAAAATTTGGAACAATGAACATGCAACAAATTGGCCGATTTTTAAAAATAATTATGAAGTTTCATTAATCTTAAGATGGACTGTACAATTATACATAGTACATCCTTAACGATGCAAAAAATAATTCTGATCTCAGATCGTTTAGAATTAAGGAGAATAAACTTGGCTGTGGACGTTTTAAGTAACGCAGTGACAACAGAAATCTTTGAAATTGCTTCACAACATATGTTAATACGTAATTTAAAAAATCAGTAAATTTCTCTTATAATTTTTAATATGGAAAAAATTACTAAGCTGAATAATGAGATGTAAAAAGTTATTTGATAAATTCATCGATTTTGCAAGCTTTTTAACATGCGGAATGGGATTTGTCCATCCATTTTAAATGTACCACTAGTAATCCAAATAAATAATAATAATAATCTTGTATATACAGGAATCGAAAAATCATTCCTATCCGCATGTTTGTGTTCACAATACTAAATATTTTTCGCTGAAATTTGGGGGAATTTGAGAAGCATAATGAAAAACTTTCATGTTTTACCGACCTAATAATTTTTTTTTAATTACTCAAACCAAGAAAGGCTGTTTACCTCTTTTTCACGTTTCTTACCATTTTCGAAAGTATTGCTGAAAAGTATTTATTATTGTGGACACAAACCTACGGAAACTGGATTTGCTAATGCCGTAAAGCGTATAAGTATTACATGCCCGAATAGCGATATTGCCATAACGGGTTCGCGTTCCCTATTTTTGTCGTGTTTTTCATTATTTTGGATGCACATGTGTCACAAGTATAGTGACCGATCACTGCGTGTATTTGCAGGGATATATTTTTATAAAAATTACGGACAGTGTCTAATCAGTTACCATAACTAATGGACCAAGGCTCATTCTTTCATCCATGAAAAACTAAAGCAGAAGTAATTCACGCCCGCTTGCTTCTTAAGCTATTTTCAGTCCTCTGAATGAAATCTGCTTTTACCAGTACATGCAAAGTTATATACATGAAATAGAGATACTTTTTTATCCAAATACCGTAATTTAATTTTTTGTCGATTACGTGCTGTAAGCGTAATCTTAGAGATAATCAAGTGCATTATTGGAGCATGAAAGAATGCCCAGGGAACAGTAAAATTCCATTCAACTAAATCCGAGACTAAATCTGAAAGATCTCTACCTCTAGCTTCCGCCTCCAAGGATTTTCATAGTCTGCGGCGGGGGGAAAAAAGAGAAAAAGAAGAAGAAGTTAACGGGAAAAGAGAAGGATTAAGTTATCATGGAATAAAGCGTAGAATTAATTGAGAACAAGGACATTCTCCGGACGACGCCTAAATGATGGATGCAAATAACGCAATAATGCAGTTATAAGAGAGCTTGAGGATGCAAAAAATAAAAAACTGATTGGTTGTCGTTAGCAAAAAATTGATGTGCGCTGATAAGTGAATAGCATGTCGTTTCGAACAATGACGGTAAATAACATTTCCGATAGCAATTGTTTATCCTTTAATTTAACTTGTTCAGTATTTGTCAATGAAACTGACGCCACGTTCACTCTTTGCTTCCATCGAATCGACAATTCACTTTTTATAGCGTAACATCTTTTATTGCATGATGTTAGTACCGTTAGTTGCATCCGAAAGTATAAAAATAACGTTATACTCACACGAATGCGTTGCAGTTAATTAAATTAATAATTAACTTCTGAAGTTCAGAACAAATTATACGGAATATTGCGTTTAAATTGGAACATGTGTTATAATAATGTAATATTCTATATGCAGGCGCAAGAAAAAAATGACGTGCATAATTAAATTTTATGTTCAAGAGTTTTATTTTCAGCGTTTAATCACAAAGATATTACATATATTTAATATTTATTTTTCTCAGCATAATCTTTTCATGAAAAGTTTAGTTTTATACAAAAAAATCTATATTATTTGGAATTATATCAAATCTATTGGTATCTATTGTATACTTGGTATTCGTACGCGTTGAAGTTAAAATTTTTTCAAATAATCACAAAGAATAGACATTTATTAAAATTTCACTTCAGATACGCAGGCCTTTAGGAATTTTAAATTTCCTTACAATACGTGTACTATCCTTATGCGATAATTAATTTATTATCCATATTTTTTAATAGACTGTTTTGAAATTAATTGGTTCTATTATACTTTCAATCTCATATTGACAAACGTTTTTGTAAAAAAGAAAAGTATAATTTCACAACAAGTTTCGAACAATGAAGACTGAAGTTAGGCTTAAATAAGATTTAAGGATAATTCAACAAAAAAATTCTTCGATTTATGCATCTAAAACTTTCTGAAAAAATACATTCCTTTCTCACTCCAGATGCCTTAAGAAAATCTTGACACCGTTTAATTATAAAAAACAAACTAAAAGGATGCTAAAGATTATTTACTTATCAACATACAATTAAAATATTACTTTTGAATGTAGTTACTAATTAAAAGTTCATTTCTTTTAGCGTAGGATAGGTCTATAGGAGGTTGATATACTAACATGCGGAATCGCTACGCTTGTTTTTATAGAAATAAGTTTTTTTTTAATAGCAGGATTTTATTAGACCTATGCCCCCCCCCCCCACAATACCTTATGTCCAGACACCTGGTTCTTAGGTACTATTTGTCATCCGGTAATAGGTAAAATTAAAATGTATGACATTTTTTCCAAATATTTTTAGTTATTGTTCAGGAATTGTGATTCCATATTAGAAACGGAGTAAAGGAAAGGTAACTGAAGTTCTAAATAGTATTCTAACTACAATTTAAAATAATTCATTGTACGTTTCTTTTGTAGTATACTATTTGCAATATAAATAAATGAATATTTTAGCACTGATTCAATTTTAGAGTGATCGGTAAACATTTCGTATAACTGTCAGTTCAGAACTTCCAGCACATGTAATAGAGTATAATAAAAGAATAATATCAATTTAAAATTGTGCGTTTGATGGAGACTTTTGAATAAAAGAAAAATAATTTTGATCACTAAGATTAATAAAGTGTTTTTTTACGCGACATTTCTTTTTGCTTATCACTTTTCAATAGTTTATAAAAGATTTAAATATTACAAAAGAAAAAATATCGTTCTATTCTAAACATAAGTAAAATTAAATTATATTTTACAAAAATATATAGTACATTCATTTAACAACAAACAAAAAAACCTGTGGGATGGGGAGTTATATAAAAGAAATAATAATTTTAAAAAATTCAGATTGAATGACTTTTTGGACGTAATACTAATTTATTATTATTTTTTAATTATTATTTTTACATCCAAAAATATGTTTAATGGCTGAAATTAAATATTTATAATCATATTTAAAAAAATTGAAATTTTAAAGAAGACCCTACTTCTTCATCTCGCGTATTACTATTTTTTATATTGATTGTGATTAATTGTAATAGAAGAAAAGGTTTTGTTGTTAATGAAATCCTTAATGATAAAAAAAAATAAGCAACATTTTACAGCAAAATTTGAAATATGGAATTTGACAGAATTTTTAAAAAATCTGCCCAAAAGAAGCCCTGTACAATCTTATATCACAGAACCAGACAAAAATCTGACAACTGATATATAAATTTTAGACAAAATCACCCTTTCAGGACTTGTATGTCATTTGTCAAATTAGTGTCCTTTGTTTCGACAACAAAGCGACTAGTTACTCAGCACTCGACGGAAATACGAACTTGCACCCAATATAACCTGCAAAAAAATCACTCCAGACGAGGTCGAAACAGTCGCGAAGGACTAAATGTCAGTTCGTCGACCTAGAGGTCGTCCGCAGCGCGGAGACAAGTCTAACCCTGACTCAGCTACGAAGGAACTCTCGCAAAATCGTACAACAAACATGAAATTATTTTCCAGGACGCAGAACGAACTGCCCCAACTTTGACAACGTTGTGTTGACCAACAGGGAATCGGCCATTTTCATACACATCCCTCTCACAGGGCGTAACCATATCGCTCCAAAATCGGAAAATGCTTCCTGGAGAGTGAGATGAATCTCCATAGTCTCGACTCGAGACGCGTCCAAACTCGCACGGATGCATTGATTTTATGACTCACCTTCAGGATAAGCTTGTTTTCCCTGGACGAAGTCGATGAACATATTTGTCACATTATACAGCTGTCCCATGCCCTTAGGCCAGAACTTCATGGAGGCATTGTATGGCAATCCAGTAGTGTTTACTGTGGAGTACGTGACCGCCTGAGAGGCCATCATCTCGTTCAGTTGTCGATCCAAATCCTCGCTGATAACACGCATCCTGGTCGCGAGGTTTTCCTGACCATGAGCTAGGTTTACACATAATAAAAGTACTGTTATCACTCCAATAAAAAGTCTTGGGAGACCATTGCACACCGAAAATAAAGCCATCGTAGCGACCAGCGCCCGCGACGCGCCGCTAGCGACTGGCTGTTATCCGCACTGACACCAATCACCAATGCAATCTACAGTCTGCGCCGTTGCTGTCGCTCTGACAGAAGAAACGAAAGGAATGGGAATAGGCGACCCCACTATTCAGGAAAGAGCAAATCGGGTGCCTTGGTTCACATGCGTGCGTGCATGAATTTATTTAGAAAACGAGGGAAATGGAAACGAACCAAACCACGTTACGTTGTTTACTTTGTTGTTAAGGAATCTGGGCGAAAAGGGGTAAAAAGGCTGATTTGGCATTGGTACGTGTATCGAAATTTCGTTCTAAATAGCCGGATTTTTTTCAGTTTCACGTGAACACTGCCAAACTTTTTTTGTGTTAACGCTTTCATGATGATGAGTTTTAATACTTACGCATTTTATTTAAGATCGAAATTAAATCTATTTTCGCATGGATCAAATCGATTTCAAATCTGGCATGTTCACATTATGATAGAGTTTATCGCCTTCTTTCGAAATCCGCGAGAACTTTTTAAAAATGTTCAAAATTAAAAAAATGGCAGTGGTTTTTCTGAAAATACTAAATTTTTTGTTGAATTTATGCTGAAATCGAATTTCCGCATTTTTCTTGCAAACAAACATAGATTTGAAAAAATGTTAAGAACATATTTTGCACTGTTAAGAGAGTTCTACAAAAGGTTCTCTTACTCATTCACGATATCTTGCACCATTTCCGAGAAAAACACAAAAAATCAATTTTGATAAGCAAAAAAATTCTCTTGGTCTCAAAAATGGCTTAGCCCACATAAAACTCACAGATAATGTCACATGTGGAAGATGGAGATTGATAAAGGTGATATCAAAACTGCTTACGAGGCCAAATCCGAATAAATAGATAATAAAAATCTGAAAATGTGGGCCCAGGTATTATTTATTTTGTAAACTGCGATTCAAACGAAGTTTGTGTACTTTAATGAAAAATACCTGGATAAATGTGAAATATATTTAAATATATTGATTAAAAAACTTTTTAGTCAAAAAATTTCTTGTCTGGCATTTTTTTTGTAACTTAAATTATTTCAGAAAAAAGATTTGAAAATTCAATTTTATGAAAAAGTTCTCCTGGCCACAAAAGTTATTAAGCCCACATAAAACTCACAAGGTATTTTCCTCATGATAGTACAAATTCATTAAAAAATTGGCAAAAAATATAAGTGTGGGTCTTTTGAGAAAGTCGACTTTCAGCATTTTCAGAAAAACCAGAGGTTCAGAGATTCTGTAACTTCAACTGTAGAACCTGTCTGATTTAAAATGGATTCGATCCATGCATAATTAATTAGAGACAAATAAATATAAGAAAAGGAAAAAAGACGAAAAAAACGGACAAAGTCAACCACAACTAAACACTCACTTTTTCCTTATTCGTTCTCCGTCTTTTTATGCTACGATCTTCTTTCAGGGATTATTTACAGGGAAACTAAAAGGTGCGCGAAAAATTCAAATAATAATATGTGTACCTGCAAATAAAAAAACAGATATTTTTTACAAAAAGTTACTTTGTCTAATTATGCATTCATTAGTGAAAATAGATAAACATATACAATTCTTTTATAACAAGAATAAAAGAAACAATTTTAAAACATAAAATTATAGCTGATTGTTTAACCTGTCCTCGATTAATATCAATTATATTTCCGCTTTTCAGTCAAATTCTTTAAAAGTTCTGAATTAAAAAAAACGATCTGTGTACAAAAATATTAAGAATTTAAAATTGTAAAACATTTACTGTCTGTATAAAATGTACACATTATAAACAATATTTCTTCCACAGTCAACACGATGACACTAATTAAGTTCCTCTTAAAAGTCAAAATCACAGCCTCAAAATTAAGGAATGTTTATTTCAATATATGCATTGAAATACATTAAAATCAAACTATCTTAATGTTGAGGCTGTGATTTTGACTTTTACGAGGAACTTAATTAACTGAAAGTTAGAGTATTAGAAAGATTATTTTTTATATATCTCATATGCAATTTTTTACCGGAAGAAGTTAATATTCAAACCAAAAAGAATAATTTTGAACAAAAGAAAGAATTTTCAAAAAAAGAAGTTACTTTTCAACGAAATACCTTGAGTTTCTACATCGCTTTCTACAAAAATAGTTAACATTTAACAATGAATTTTCAATCAGATGGTTGAATTTTTGTACCAAAAATATTTATTTTCAATAAAACTGTTCATTTTCAACTAAATAGTTGAATTTTCTACTATATTCATACCAAAAAGATGAGCTTTTAACAAAATAGTTAAATTTCTAACACAAAGGTTATTTTTTAATCTTATAGTTGATTTTTCTACAAATTGTTTGAATTTTCTACAAAAATACTTTAATTATTTCTATCCCTCCCTCAAAGAAAATTGAAAAGAAAATAGTTTAATATTCAAACAAAGAAATTATTTTTTTACTTAAATTATGAATCTTCAAACAACTAAATTTTTAACAAAGTAGTTTAACTTTCAAACGAATGATTAAATTTTAAACAAAATAGCTGAACCCTAAAATGATGAATTTTCAATGAAATATTTTAAGACATTTCAACCTCAAAAGATTTTTATTTTTAATCCAACACAGTTGAATTCAATTAAAAAACAAGCATTTTTAACAAAATAGTCGAATCCTCAACCAAATCAGATTAATTTTCTTCAAAACTGGTTAAATTTTCAAAGACAAAAAAATGAGCTTTTTTTAAAAAAATGATATCAATTTTTAAACGAAAAAGACGAATTTTGAACCAACAAAAGAAATATGTGTACTGAATTGTTGAATTTTCAAGCCAAAAAGACAATTTTTGTACAAAACAGTTGCATTTTTGAACCGAAAAGATGAATTTCCCACAAAAAAGTTACTTTTCAACAAAGTAATTGAAATTCCAACCAAAGTAGTTAACTTTTTTAGAAAATCCATGAATTTTCAACTAAGCAATTAAATCTTCAAACAAAATAGGTAAATTCTCAACGAAAAATGTTATAGTTGATATTATTTCGAACAAAAAAAATATAAATTAAAAAAACAGATGAATACTCAACCAAAAGAGAACTAAAATTAAAACTCCAAGTTACTGCGAAATTCTTAACTAAGTTACGTTACAAGTAACACCCTAAAAGTTACAAATGACATATTTGTTCAGTACACGGAGAAAAATGGATGTTCAAATGTAACATCTACATGTTCAGGATTAACATATTTTATGTTTAACTATAAGACA